>MU823733.1:0-23437 GCA_027921425.1 Lentinula novae-zelandiae | reverse complement strand
TCCTTTTCTCACCGTCTCTACGCCCTTATTTGTACGATACATCACTCCATCACTTTCACGTCCCACCATTGTCGAACCCTCATCAATTACTGATCCACCTGACCCCCTTCATCGATTACTGATCCATCAGTTACCCTTCTCCTTCTACTGGCTTCCGCCACCTTCTTTATTCTCAAACTGTACAGTATTACATCGTCAGTTCCCGCAGACCGGATTGTGTATATAAAGCCAGCCCCCCCACTACCTGGTCCCTTATCTTGACCTCTCTGTCATTATCTTGGGACCAGGTACGTGCTTACTTACTAGTACCTATGACTACGATACTAATATAACTCTGTCATTATCTTGGGACCAGTCTGTCTCTGCTCCGCTTAGTCGCTCCGCATTATCACTCTGCTCAGTTGCTCCGCCCCCCCTGCTCCGCTTAGTCACTTCGCTGCTGCCGCTTTGTGACAAGAAGTATTAGGATGGTCATGTGAATGAGTACAATAAACATGTGAAAAGAGATTGATGGGAACACACTGCTGATGGCGCATCAAAGGGCGCATCATGAGACTTCATGACATGCATGCAATTCACCCCATACGCTTCCCGGCCTGGCCCGGAGCAGCCGGACTTTGGAATAATCACCTTGTGACTTATTTATTATTCCGAGCTTTCATCGAGGTCTTATGACTGTATTTGGGAGGTATATAAGCTAGAATACTTTGTATGTTGTAGTCAAGCTTGAAATCAAGTGTACCACCTTATCCAACTCTTTAATACCTTTGCTTCCGAGCTGCTCTGGACTCCCGGATCACAGGAACCCCATCTAAGCTACTCATCTTGACATTATATCCTTGCCACTATATTCCTGGGGACACAACAGTGTGTAAAGGGTGTTGCTAATGGCTTCACCGATGTCCCACTCCCAGTGTGTACTACAGGCCAGTACTCAGCTCTGGACCTCAGAGTTATCCCGGGCCATTTCTGGCCCATATCCAACCTCAGAACCTCTATAGTTATTGACCTGTAGGCACGGTCTTGTCAATCCTTCTCCTAAGTCCAATATAATTTCAATGGGCTGAAGATAACAATGTCAAGTCCTTGATAAACATGAGTACCATGTGCAGGGTAGCATAGGACATGAATTCAAAAGGATCAAGCAAGATGCAGAAACTCCCTTGTGTAATGGGAATTATGACCATCTAACAACAGAAGACGTGTATGTCCTGCTGTCTTTTCCTTTGTTTGTTCATTGAAATCCTTTAGCCACTTGACAGCAATCTCACTATCAGTCCAACCTTTTGGAGAATGCAAAAGACTGGCAAAAGTGTTTGAGTCAGTTTCCTGATATAAAAATTAGTGTCAATTATTCTTACAATGCTTCTGTAGGATTCTCCTGCACCCAATGAACTTGGTAATTCTTCCCTTTGACAATAACAAGCAGCTTCAGAGAGGTTCCATCTGCACAAATGGTGACATGACTGTGGTATTTTCCTGACCACCATCACCCTGTTTTTTGGCATCTTGTTCTTTTGGCCTCCAATCACTTGCTGTTTAGTTCCTATTGAAGGCAGGAAGCCTGACCCGTCAGCACCATATTGGTCACAAGGAAAAATGGGTGTGCATATAGCAGAGGTAGAATTTGGGGTAAATGAATGATGGAGTTCACCGTCACTTTCTTCTCCATCTTCAATAACCTGTTCTTCTTTGTCTAGATTGATTTCATCATCATCCTCTTCTCTGGTCACTCCTTCTCCACCTATGTCAACCCAATTGTTACTGCCATGATTGTTGGGTTCATCAAATTCATGATTGCGCTTTCCGGCTAGGGTCTCTTTGAGAAGATCAAAGTACTGCTTATTGGTGTAAGGGTTCACCACTCTACTTCTCTTCTCATCTAATGTTGATGCTGTCAAGTCCATGCCTTGGTGCCCCATTCCGCCACTTGGTATTCTGAGATCCACCTTTTATTGTAATCTCTTCTTATTGCTCTTTATTGCTATACATACCCATTTATTCTAGGCTCTCTTTATTGTCTTATTCCTTACCCTGCAGGTACTATACATATAGCCCCTAGTAGCTAGTCTGGTGCTCCGCCCCGTTCCGCCAATTAGTAGGTATAAATACTGCCTGTACTATACAGTAGTTCCTCAGTTTAATTATCAACTTAGATCACCTAGATCTTCTCTTGTCCTCTGAGACTTCAGGCTCATTGCCTTGAAGTTCTTCTTACTCTGACCTCAGGACTTATAAGTTCTTTGGTTTGCTTCTCATCGCCGGCGATACTGCCACTCCGATTAGGCTGCTTCTAGTTCTCATCTTCTCTACTCTCTCTATCTCTGGGGACTAGCAGCGTAACAGCGGTGTTGTTAATAACTTCACTACTGTCCCATTTGACCCTCTGCCCTTAGACACCTTGTAGGCTCTGGCATAAATTCTCGGTGTACATGATCTTAACAGATGCCCAGAACATCTTCAACTCCTTCCAATACCTCTGCACAAACTGGTAAGTCCATTGTTTACCAACTCCACTTTGCAGAAAGGCATCTCCTAATCAAGAACATAGAATAGAGTCAACCTCCTTCTTTAGCCACTCATGAGCTAGGGGAAAGCCATGTCTTGCCATCTCAAGACAGTAGTTTATAACAATCTGTGCTTCTGATTTGGTGAGCAATCACTTTGCAGAATTTGTAGCACTTTTTGATGAACCACCTTCGCAGTGGCACTGGAGAGTAGCATGAGAGGGTTGGTGAGGGGGCAGTTTGCCTTGGGAAAAAGAAGTAGATTTGATGAATTATGTAGTAAGAAAACAGGTTACTTATCTTTTTCTTGGGGATAATCATTGCAGATCTTGTCACAGCATTTTCTGTAGCTGTATGGCTTCTGTCCCAGTGTGGTCTGTGCTACAGCCGGAGCATATTCAGTCCAATAGAGTTGAACTGCAAGCTCATAAAGGTGATCTGTGACTTCCCGAGCAATTGCAGTCTTTTCAACATCAGATTTTGCATGACCGGGCATGGTAGTCGAGAGGGGAAGGAAACAAAAATAATATTTGCTTAACCGCAGTCTCCAGTGTCACAATTGGTTTCAGAATTGGTTCCGGCACTGGTGTTTGATGCATCTGATGCGCACTGTGGCGCATTTCCATTTTGGGCAGTGTGACCTTCGCATCAATCCATTTTGTCTCATGAATGGAATATATGGCTTGCTCACCGTTTGAAGCTGAAATATACCAGAATTCGGCTACGATTCAGTTTCTAAGACAGTATTTTACTCATTAACAGCAAGAAGGCCCTTTTGCTGCAAGTATTTCTTTCACAGAACATGTATTCTGCAAATGGACCTTCTCAGTAGACCATATTTGTGAATTCCATAACCCATACAATTATCTATTCCTTCAAAATTTGTATCTTGAGTAGACTATATATGTATCTCAATGGTCAACAAGTTCTGAAGACCTGCTCAAAAAATTGAAGTTGTGGGAGATGTTTGTCTCATTGAGTGAAAATGTCTCATTGACCGGTAAATGACTGTAACAATAAACACAGATACTTCAAAAACAAGATTGATCAGAAAGTGATCTTTTTGCTTTCGTGAGGAACGATACCCCCTGAGCGAGGGTTCCCTCCACGGGGACCACCTCTACCACCGCGCCCACCCCGACCTCGATCACCACCACCTCTACCGCCACCAAATCCACCACGTCCACCACCACCACCGAATCCACCGCGGCCGCCGCCACCACCGAATCCACCACGTCCACCACCACCACCGAATCCACCACGTCCGCCACGTCCACCTCCAGCCGAGTCCCTTGGCTGTGAATAATCAAGTCTGACGGATCGGCCATCAAGTTCCTGTCCGCTCATAGCTTCGAATGCTTTCTTCGCGCCCTCGATGTCGTCAAACTCGACATAACCATAGCCTTTAGGTTTTCCAGTCTCTCTGTCCGTCGGTAATCGCACAGTTTTTACACCGTAGTCATTGAAGAATTCCCAAACGGAATCTTCGTTGGCCGAAAAACTGAGATTTCCAACGAACAGTGTATGGCTTGGTGGACTGGTCTGATCTCCAAAGGTTTGCGCCCTCTTTTCCCGGACAGAATCCTTATTTGGGGGTGTGCTTTTGTCGACCTTGACTGGGCGACCGTCAATTTCCTTCCCGTTCATCTCGAGAGCTTTCGTGACAGCATCAGAACTGGTAAAGTGTACATATCCAAATCCGCGTGAACGACCAGTGTTTCGATCCATCTGAACAGTCGCAGACACGACTTCTCCACAATCTGCAAATTCTTGCCCAAGCCAGTCGTTGTCAACGTTCCAGGAAAGCTGTCCAACAAAGATTGATTTGACTTCCTCTTCCGCGGGTGAAGCTTCGCCGTTCGCGAGCTTCACCTTCTTGGGGGGTGCTTGGGTATCCTCAGTGGCCTTACGTTTGCCTAGAACAAGGATTTCAATGAACGTCAGCGAACGTAAAAAATGTTGAAAGAATGGAACTGACCATTGACGACCGGCGCAGCCTTAACACCTTCTTCCATCTCGACATCCGAATCATCAGAGTCGGACGATTCAACCTTGCTCGTTTTTGAGGTGGTGGTTTTCTTCGTAGAACTTTCATCAGAGGATGAGTCGGAAGAACTGGATGAAGAGTCCTTTTTTTTTGGAGCAGCCGCTACAGGGTCCTCCTTTTCTTCGTCATCAGATTCAGATTCTGACGAGGAATCCTTTTCTGCTGGTGAAGTAGTGACTGCAGCCTTTTTCCCAAGGGGCTTCTTCGCACCTTCACCATCAGAGGCGGAGGTGTCGGAATCGGAATCAGAGGATGATGATGATGGGGCAGTTTTGGAGGGTTTGGCAGCAGGAGTAGTCTTTTTGGCCTTGCTTTGAGGTTTGGAATCTGAGTCTGAGGAATCCTCTTCCGACGAAGACCCCTTCTTCGCAGCTGCCAAAGCTTTTTTTACCTGAACAGCTTTGGGTTTTTCGTCTTCGGAAGATGAGTCCTCACTAGACTCATTAGAAGATGCAGGAGCTTTTGCCTGAAAGCAAATGCTGTTAGCCGCGACTATCAAAGGAAGATAGAAAAGAAACGCACTTTGCCGTTCGCCTTGGGTTTGACTTTCTTTTCTTTCTCATCAGAGTCAGAGTCAGATTCCGAGTCGCTCTTGGCTTTGGCAGCCTTTTTCTGTGCACTCTGAATATGAGTAGAGACCACATACAATAGAATATATGATTTACCGCTTTGGCAAGGATATCTTTGGAAGACGTAGGCGTCTGCTTGAAGGCAGCTTTGCTTTTGACAGCCTTGGATGTTTTTCCAGCCTTTTTGTCGGTTGCCTGCTCGACGACCTTGGTATCAGCCTTCTCAGCCTTCTTAGACACTTTTTTGTCGGATTTGCCCATTTTTAGGACAATAAAAGTGTGTTGTACGAAGGATATGGATAAGGGAGGAAGTGAACAAGAAATTTTCTATCCGCCGGAAAAAAACTTTTGATATGCCGCTTTATTTAAGCGCTTGTGGGCGCTTCTTAGGTTTTAAGTTATCATTCAGGCTTATAGTATTGCGCAAATGTAATATAGAGCATGTAGCATGAGAGATGGGTTGTGATTAGTATGTACTAGGGGCTATTGCAGTCTAAACGAACGTTTAATTGAGCAGATACTTTTAAATGATGATTTCCCTCAACCCTCTCGAACGTCTATCACAGATACGCTCTCGCGCTTCGTCTCGCCATCTACGAGCAGACTATTCAATTTATGGTTGAAGCGTCGAGGGAAAACTCACCTCGATAACCTTCCATCCACCTGTTAACTCATTCCCCAACTCCTCTTCCACCCTCGTCACCACTGCAACATAAATGCACTGCTCTACCCTGTCTTCAGCACCAACCATGACCTCCTTCGTCTTGGCATTTCTAAACAAGAGCACTTCCTGGGTATTGAATTGGATAACGAAAACCGGAAGGTCGTTATCGAGTATTTTCCCTGCAGAGATATCGACTTGTCGTATATCAAGCACTTTCGAGTCGCTGACGAGCCCTTGACGAAGGTATTGCTCCATCGTCGCCCACAGAACGTTATAAGTCTAGAACAATTTTCAGTCAGCGACACAGAACATGAGCTTGCTTGAGAAATGAACGACGTATCACTTACACCTTCACCACACCAAGCCCTCAACGCTTCCTGATCCGCACTCAAATACGCATCCACGACCTCCGGAACAATATACTCTCTCAGCTCTCGTTCGAATCCATCCTGCGTGAACCCAGGGTCCAGCGCCTTCATCATTCTCGCCACCTGCGCCGTCTCGTTTTCTTCAAACCACCCAGCAACGGTATCAGTCACACTTCGCATTGACGACACCACAGGGTTCTCTGAATCATCATACGCAGTTTTCCACGAAGAAAGTGTTCGAAGGAGCGGATTGGTCTGTTTGAGAGTTTCCCACTTTTCTTGTTTCGGCGAAGAGGCGTGAAGGACGAGCGCTGAGCCAGCTCTGCAATGTATTTCAGTTTGAGAAAAACTAAACACTTGAATTGTGCTCACTCTGCATTGGCAGCCACCCTTCCGCCAACACCCAATCCATTCCCACTCCTCCCAGCTTTCTCTAGTCTTCGCTGCCTCCTGAGCCTCCGTGCCTCCTTCTCCTCGAAGCCAGCATGTTTCGCACTCCCACTGTCATCTAGCGCATCGATTACAGTTTCCGCCAGACTCTTATACGCAGCTGTCTTTCGTATTGGTTCAGTAGATTTCTCAATCGTACTGGAAACCGCGGCGGATGCTTTGGATATAGCACGCATTATTTCTGACTCTTCCATTGTCTTCAGAGCCTCGCTAACAGCGTCGCTGACTTTGACTCCAGTTTTACGAAGTTCTTCAGCTGCAGCTCGTAATCGAGGATTTTCTTTAATACTGGACGTGAGCTACGACCCAAAAAGATGATGATTAATCTTTCGAAAGATTCAAAGAGTTTTGTACATACTCTAGCCCTCTCATACGCTGCCTTGGCCTTCTTCATTGCCTCCGAGTCCTGGAACTTGTCCACATCTCCCTGCAATTGTTTGACATTATCCTGCAATTCTCTGTTTTTCTTCAATTCGTCCTTCAGGACATCCACAAACGTCTGAAAAGGTGATTTGGGAAGTTCGTTTTGACGTAAAGGGGATGAATGGAATCCACGTCGGGACTGGCGCGTCTGGATGGAACTTGAGGGTTGGAAATTTCGGGGTTGCAAAAAGAAAGACTGGTTTGGGCGAGAATATATAGTTCGTGATAGAGCGTTCCTCACTACGAGACTTTGAAGATGTCGGGGAAGCATATTTTGTAGGTGGATGGATACTTGGGAGTTCAAAGTCAGTACGGCTGCTACTGCTTCCGGCACGGCTCATTATTTAGGCGCTCAATGAGTAATTATCAGCACGTTCACGCGTTCAACGCGACAACTTCCAACCACTACTAGTACCATGAAAGTCGAGGTCAAACATTGGCACGCAGTGGCTCAATGGCGTTGGGACACTGGTGTGTCCTCTGATGACACAAACAAAGGTGATGATGATGAAGGAGACGTTTGTGGAATCTGTCGCGTCCCGTATGAAGGATGTTGCCCGGCATGTAAGGTTCCAGGAGATGATTGCCCGTTAAGTGAGCAGTGACTATCTCTTGCCTCTTCATGACTGACTAAGCTTCTCGCATTCCATCGGTCAATCCTGTACAGTCTGGGGTGAATGCTCGCATGTATTCCATATGCATTGTCTTCTCAAGTGGATAGGGACAGCTGCATCAAAGCAACAATGCCCTATGGATAGACGACCATGGGGTGAGTAAAAGCTACGAAGTTTCATCATAATCAAACGATACATTATTCAATCTTTCCCCTGTTCATCCCTCCCGCTCACGACCCGTTGCTTCGTCTTTCTCCGCAACAACCCACAGTCACCGCCGAGCGTAAAATTGGAGGAAGTGCCAGTAATACTGGGAATGTAACAGGATCAAATGGCCCTACAACGATAACCGCTGATGCAAATCTACCTCGTCCTCCACCACTTGGCTCATAGTTTCGTATGGCACATTTTAACCTCGTACTTATCATATTTTGTATCCTCTCCATTGTATCAATTTTCTCCACTAGCTCCTACGCCCTGACTCTAAGCTTTTTCGAGCTCGTTTCGACCAAAATTGGCTGTACTTTCTGTTTTGCTGTCGTCCATCGGTAAGACTTCATCGAGACTCCTACACCCTAGTCTTTCAAGTTTGAAAAGTGGACTAGTTTTGTCTGGCTGGTATAGCATACACCCAATGCATCTGTCATTTTATTGCAAACTCCATTCGAATGGACAACCTGGTCCGTGCGCAGCTACTTTAGCGCTTGATTATACGCACTATTATTATAACTTGTTTAACGACCTTCAGCAACCTTCTTGAATATTGATTCTTGGATTATCTTAAATTCCTAGCCATGACAGACACGTACGAAGCGGAGGAATACAGAACCGCTCATGCCTCCAAGAAAGTCTTTTCTTTTCTCAATCACCCAACGAAGCACCCACAACCCGAGCATGGATCAAATTTCTCTCTATTCCCTTCCGTTGCAAACGCTCATGCACGGGGGAGACCAGCCCCTCGGCCTCCTCAGTATCAGCAGCGTATATTTCCACCTGCAAATTTCTCGACGCCTCAAAGACCTAGAGCAAAGCTTGAATCGATATCTCGTGAGTGGATATCGTAAGGATCATTTCAAGTTCACTGATAAATCATACGGCATCAGCTACCAACTTTCAAGAATTCTCATCCACAAGAGCCATTGCATCCGAAAGCATTTCACAAGAACAAACCGACCAACAAATACACAACACAAAGAGTCCACAATATCGTTATATGCCGACTCCAAAAACATGCGAACGCGCATCGTCTCGAGCTCCATCAGAAACACCCTTTTCGGTAACAGACGCAGACCCTGATAACCTCGATCTGTCAGAGATCATGCACCGGAAATTGACAGAGGCGAAAGCCAACAAAGATCAATTGGCTGAAGAGGTTGGGATTAGGTTTTATCCTTGTATGCGTCTTTCTAAGATTTCTCAGCGCGTCATCAGTGCAAATCTACGATCCCAACTCACGACTGTCAAAGCGACATGCGACGAACAGAAACGGCATATCATGGAACTGGAAGTTGCTGCACAAAGCAACCTGGAGAATTCCCACTTGAAGGATCGCCAACTGAGTGAACTTCAGCTTATGTTTGATGAAACCCTGTCCGCGAAAGAGTCTCAACTAGAAATGAACACCGATAAAGACGAGCAGATTCGTGTCGGACAGGAGAAGCTGCGTTGCGCAGAAGAGAAGATCAGGGCCACAGAAGACCGCGTTACCAAAGTTAAGGACGCTGCTAAACGTGGAATCGAGAACATGAGTAAAAAGTTTGTGTAGTATTGGCTCACCTGACCTCCTTTCTCATTGATAGCTTCGGAATAGCTTTGACGCTCTCAGGAATGCTGTTGAACACCTCAAAACTCGTTATGAGGTCTCTGTCGAGACTATCTCCAAGATGCGGGATGAACTTGAGACGATACGTCTTGCTACGTCGAATGGCATCAAAGGTGACTTGACATCAATTTCGGATTTTTCAAGCATTGACTTTTCCTCCGAAGATCTCGAGCCATTTATGGATCCATCCGGTCTCCACCTGGTCAAAGCAAATGAAACCCGAATGTTGATCCAAGAGCTACAAACAGATCGCAATGATGGTACGGAGGCCTTGCTTCCTCATTCGCTAACATATCCCTTGAAATATTGAACTATCACCAGCGCAGCAAGTGATCGATTTTCTAAAAGACAAACTTCTTAATTTAAGTACTCAATTGGCCGAGGCGAACGAAAACACGGTCGATCTGGAGAACCGACGGAGGGAAGACTCAAATAATTTGGCACGGAGTGTCAACTCATGGGAGACGACTGGTAGGCTTGATCCGCTTCTGTCAATCTTCGCGAAATCTTATCTATCGCCTGCAGGTCGCCAAGTAGAAGAACTCGCTTCGAAGCTTAGGCAACGAGAGAAAGAGGACGCCGAACTTTTGGCAGAAGGACTGAAGCTGGAAATTCAACTTTCAGATGCCAACGACAAGTAAGAGGGTCGTTGTGATATTCGTCAATTTGACCAACAAATTTCGTAGGATTAGCGACCTCTCTGAAAGGTTGGACCAGAGAGAATCTGTAATCGAGGGCCTGGTGAAAGAGTGAGTGGTACATTTCCATCAACTTATCTATACTCAATTTCTGTAGAAAACAAACGCTGGTAGATGAGTTGAAGGACAAGTCTAAATCGCTGGAAGTTGTAAATAAACGTCTCCGAGAGCGAGTGTCTTCTTTCCGTTCCATTTCCAGAGTCTCATAGATCACTCAGCGGTACCGAAGAATGCTTGTCTTATCGACAAAGAGTCCAGACGAAGGAGACAGAAGTCGCCCTTCTTAGTGAAAAGCTACGGGTTTCGGAAGAGACCCAAGGCGATCTGCAAGCCATGTGAATCCTTGGCCATATAGAGTCTAGAGACAAACTCATTAACGATTTCTTAGTGTGCGCAAAAACGCAGCCGAGATTTCCGAGCTTGAGGCTAGTGTAAAGCTTAGGAAAGCAGAAGAAACCAACAGCAACGCCAAGATCTCTGAGGCGTTAGACAGAATCAAAACTCTTGAAGCAGAGAAGGCTCGAGTGCAGCGTGATTGTGATGCGATCGAACAAGAGTACATTCCGACCTACTCTAATTCACTTTCTACTCACTTGGTGATTCCAGCTTGCGCCGCAGGATTACTGAAGCCGTGGTAAGCTAGAGTAGATAACCGTTTATTCTCGCCACCTATATTTTTCGTAGGTTCTTCAAGAACGATTTGACTCGCAAGCTATAACCTTAAAACTAGCTAAGGACCATAGCGGCGATTTACAGGTATGTCGATGATCTCCGGACCATCCGCATCTTACAATAGCTTGTGCATGTAGGAACGACTATCACTTTGTGAAACAGCTCAGGCAGTAAGTTTTCTTCGACTTCATCTTGAGACCTCCTACGAAGTTGTTTGCAGGTCAAACTCGAGTCAACACACGGTCAGTACAAGCAGGAATTAGCTGTCCTAGAAGAGCAGAAGAACAATCTCCACAATGTTGTCGGGCGCCTTCAAGATGACGTCTGCAAGCTGGAATTTACGATTGACAAGTTACGTGCAGACAACGCTGCGGTGCAAATACAACTTGAGTCAACCCATGGCAAATACAAGACGGATTTAAGAGTACTGGGAGAGCAAAAGAGCAGTCTTCAGAATGTTATTGGGCAACAACAAGAAGATATTTGCCAGCTGGAATCTACTGTTGACAAGTTGCGTGCGGCCAACGCTGCGGCAGGATTACAACAAAACGAACTTCAAATCCAACTCGACGCGTTGAGAGAAAACGCCTCTAACCTAGAATCGAGCTCAGAAAAACTTCGCGGTCAAAACTCTTCTCTCGCAGAAGAACGGACCAACTTACAGAGTTCCCTTGATCGCTACCGCCACGACAGCTCGAAACTCAAATCTGACGTGGATATTCGTATCTCTGAAATTTCCTCTCTTCGTGAACGCGTAGGGTCTCTCCAGGAACAAAATTCTGATCTCGCTCGTCTCAAGGAAGAACGTACTTTGCTACAATCTAGCTTGACCAAAAAAGAATCGGAAAACGCTGTGCTATACTCTGAGAAAACCAGTCTTCAGAAAAGTTTCGAGAAGCTGCTCGACGACCTTGCCAAGCTGCGACAAACGATGGAGAAGAACAGAACGGAGCTATCTGAAGTGCTCGAGCAGCGCTTGCTGCTCCGCACCACGATCGAAGGCCTTCAAGAAGATTTGAAGCTGCAAATGCAAGCAAGGGACGAAGCATCTAAGGAGTATCGAGCCAACCTGATCAAGCAAGAGGAAGCTACTGAGCGACTGTTAAGTGCGGTAACAAAGAGAGCGGAAACCGCGGAGCAGGGATTGGGTGAGCTCACAAGAGAGCTCACGAGCCGTATTGGTAGTATGGAGATACAGCTCGAGACGGTCAACGCGGCTTCCGGTTCGAGTGGTAAACAGAAAGGTGATGTAACAGATAAGATTGGTCAACTGGAAGGAGTGATCCAACGATTGCGGGAGCGGGGGCAGAATTTGGAGAAGAGGTACCACGAAGGCGATCTGGTGAGTCTGGGAAAAAGTCTGAGGTGCATCTCTTTTGATTGAAGATATTGTCAGAATGACGCGGAAAAGCGCTTCGTGAATTCATTGATGAAGTTTTCGCAAGACGTGCACGAAAAGGCATTGGTAGCGAAAGAGAACGAACTCCGACGGGTGTGTAATCTACTAGTGAGGAGTTGGAAAGTTTTCAATTCCTTCCTTCCAGCGCGACAATATGGTTACCACTCTTCAGCAAAAGGTGGTGAAGCTCGAGTCCACATTAGCGAAATTCCTTAAAGACAAAGGCAAGGGAAGCAACTTCATTGTACCTGCGCTCAAAGAGAAATCGATGCTCGATTTGAACATGTGGATGTCGTCTCCCTTGACGGATTTCAATGCCCCGATATTGGCTGCTAATGCTACGAAGGCCCCTGATATTGATTCTACGCTCGCACTCGCATATGCGCAACCTCCAGAAATTTCTGCACCAGCTGTTCCGCCAACCCAAGGCGCCAGACCGTCACGTTCTCCTAAAACTCCGACATTTGCCAAGCTCGAGGAAGACATTTCGGACTTTGACGACATCCCGTTGACAAAACTCGGAAAGCGGAACAGGCCTGCGTCTCCTTCGAACAGGGCTACGCAAGACACGAATGCTCGCCCCGCCAGAAGAGGTGTAAGGTCGCATATCCATTCATCTTGTCTAGTATCTGACGTTCGATTGTAGAGATTCGCCTCGCGCAAGGGAGGTGAGAGTCACGACCAGACCCAACCGGGCGAGAAGAAGGTAATGTTATTTTTCTACTATCTCGCTGTGAATTCTCAGGGTGTTTTCGTCATCCGATGCAGAAAGCGGAAAATACAAAAGTGAAGTCAAGAAAACGACCTTGAGTTTTTCTTCCCTCGATGGAGATTGCTCAATTTCGAAATTATGTACTTTGTTCGAGATCCATTGTAGCACTTCATTGATAATGCTTATTCCGAAATTTACAGATTGCCCAGCGAGTTTTGAGCGAGCGAATGAATGTTCGAACTGACTATAGTAATAAGCTGCTCCCCAGCTCTAATACTGTGATATTGGGATTGGGATGTTACATGAATGTTGTGAAGCAGCGGTTCGCGTTTGTACATGAAAAAAATCTACCCGAAAAGAGAATGCCCCTGCAAAGGGCAAGTCATATTCTTCACTGTCTCTGTGCTCTGATTACGACCTGAAGTGAACGTTTTGATGGGATATGTGTCCGAGCTTTGGCTTTAGATCTTGATGCGGCGACAGACATCAAACGGGGAACAAGAAATATCTCGGAAGGTAGGAGTGCGAACTCGTTCAGTGCTAGGGGACGATACTCCTGCTAGGTGTACTTTCAGATGTCTTGCTTTGTCTCTTGATGGTCTAGTCCTGGTACTAAAAGCGCAGGAAGAGGTCGAGAGGCTCTGGAAAGATCCGGATTCCCGCAAGCGGCGGCAGTAGGAGAAATAGGAGTGCATAAGCGGGAAAAATGGCCTGACGCCGATGGTGGACGTGAAGAGACCGCAGTGACGTTGACGCAGGCTTTGTGACCGTTGGAAGTCCGGAATTCTTCGGTAGGTGGGAACATAGATGGATGACGATCGAAGGAGCCGCCTGCAGGAGCTAACTTGGGATTCATCAAAGGCGATCCAGGTATGTAGAATGAAATATTGTTGGAATCGAAGAGTATGGGCGTTGAAGGACCTGGAGATAACTTTACGGCTTCATAGTCGGTACCGGGTAGAGGAAAAATCGGCGGGGCGTGGTGCATAAAGGGTATTTGCGTAGAGTATGTCACAGCGAGAGCAGGCGAGGTGATATCTGGCATTGTTGAAGACTGGAAGCTTGTAACAGAACCGTTATAGTCAGGATTGAGAGCCGGGAGCTATGGTACAAACATGAGTATGGATGAGCCTCTCAAAGCGTCCAATTTGAACGAACGTTACCTTGGCAGTTTCTTCAAGGCAAACGTGTTTCTTCAGGTGCATATCATTCAGTTCGCCGTTTGCAGACAGGCCTTCTCTAAAACGACTTTCAAATATTGCACGCTGGCGTATAGATTCAGCAATTTCTAGTTGTTGTTGGTATACTGCAGAATGATAGCAGCTGTAGATCGAATAGCAAACCACGCAGCTCACGACGACGACGACGAAAGTGAGGGCGATGATGGTCCAAATGTTGTTGAGACTAGGATGAGTGTGCCTAATAATGTGATCGTTGGTAGGATATGCTGTAGAAGAAGGCATGAATTCCGAATGTGCTTGCGACATCGTTATGATAGTAGTTGCGCTGAATCCACTTTTATTAAGCGCCGAAGTCGGAAGGCTAAAATCCTGGAATTTTGAGGTCTTGCGGATGTCGTTCTCTTAATCTTCGACCGTGAGCTGTTATCCGGCCTCGCGAGTGCTTGAAAAGCCGAATACTGACTGATAGTCCTGATAAGGTTACGGAAGCTGGGAGGAAGTAATGTAGATGAGCACGTGTCAAACAGTGAGTATTTGTTTCCGCCTGTTTCCGCCCATCCTAAATAAACGATCTAGTTCTTCCTAAATTTTTCTCTAATCACGACCGCCTCATTTAGAACATCTACACATTAGAGCCTTGTGAGTCTCCTTTTGAATCTCTATGTGAATCCAATAGTGCGTCCTTTGTCTTCATCACTTTACACGAGTGTTTGTGAACTCCTCTTCTTAATGCAGGTCGATATCTCGAGATCACAAGTTACTGGACATATGTGCATAATATGACCTTGACATCACCTTCACTGAATGCCTCGATATTAGCATCCTCAATTCCACTTCATTCCGATAATGTCAAATACCTGGCGTACGAAGGTGATCATACTGCCGTTTGGGATGTTAGGAGAAAGATTGTAGAGGAGGAGGAAGCCAACCGCACGGAAATCTTGTTCTCGACACTCTGGGCAGTCCAAATTGTCTCCCGGAGCACCCATCGACTATGGCTGTTTTACATAGGAAACAATAATCCCAACTCAAAGCCACTTCAAGATCAGAGGTTGGTAAAAGTCTTCGAATCGACTATCGTTCCCCGCTATCTATATCCATGCTCTGAGGAATGTTCTTTTCATGATACCCCATGTATCAATTGCCACTCTCCCGACTATCACTCGACGTACCCGGCTGCGAGATATCTGCCCAGACGGCCATGGCGTCGACCATGGCATGCTTTCCTTGACGCAGTCCGTGCTGCCCTTATTCGTGGCGTCAATTATAACAACACAGCTTTGGATGAAAATCATTGGGCATTAGCACTGAAGAATGGATTCATCGTCGCGAATACGATTATGAGGCCAAACTCGGACGAATGGGTAACGTCTGGTTGGGAACAGATAAGGCCGCTGCTTTACGTGCATGTACAGATACATCCCACCTTAGATCCGTCTCCCAGACTCATTGTGCATCCTACGGTATTACAAACGCCTTATTGCACTTTGGGTCAGAGACCCATTGCAGGTACCGCTTTGACGCTGTTACCACACGGTACACCAGCTTATTTCGTCGCGGCCTACTCCGGTCCTACGTCTGCCTTGACTGCTCAGTTTCGAAATGCCCTCCGCGGCCTTGCTGTAGATGGATGGGAAGGCCCCGATTGCCCGAAGAGGAACAACAGAGGCAGAGGAGAGGCTCAGGATGGGGTCAAATATGTGATCGTCTTTATTCCAGTCCATACTGGTAGTGAAGATCAGAAAGGCTTGACGGTTATATACCCTTCTCTCCTTGCATTGGCTATTCCTCCCAGTGTACGACCAACAATGAATGCATCTCTTCTTCCAACGCTGCCAGCGCCTCTTCAGCCCTCTCCAATGGTTCCAGCTGCAATTGTATCTGGTACCCCTTCCGTGGCCACAAATGGTGCGCTAAGCTCACCTTTAGCTGGACCAAGGTCAGCCTACCAATTCCCTCCCCCTGGCCCCTCATTTCCCCCAGCAACCGCGAATACATTCCCAACGCTGAATTCCCCTGTTGTATTTGCCCCTGGTCTCAATCGTAATCAACAACCACCGCAGCGGCAGCAACAATCACAACCACCTCTATATTCACAAGCCGCCAGTAATTCAGGTAATATAGGAGGCACAGGAACCAACGGAGGTCCTGGAACGCCATTTCCACTCTCTACTCCTGCTCCTTCTACCTTGGCCTCTCCGTTCACACATTCTGTGTCACCCTCAATGGACTCTCATACGAATCGCAGTGGGACTTTATCAAATAATGACTTGTTACGAGTGCATCGAGTTGCTAGCACAGCATCAAGACTGCTTGCTCTCGCTTCCCCATCTCCTGTGAATTCCCCAGCTGCTGTGCCCACTCCCGGAGTACCGACGCCCGGTACGGTGAGTGTACCGACGCCTGGCGGACGTTCTTCGCCATGTGAGTAATTAATGTATGACACTTTGTATCCCGATCTAAATACCTTCTTCATCTTTTTCATAGCTTCCCTTCCTTTGATGAACATACCTGGTTCGACAACTTCAACCCTTCACCAGACAGCTGCCGAAGTCTCTGCGTATGTTGAATATGTTGCAAGAGAACGAGAGAAGGAACGAGAAAGATTGAAGGAAGCTCAAGCACAGCGGAATCGGGTAACATCCTCTAGCTCAGTGGCTAACAGCGGTGCCTCGACGTCTGCTAGTTCAAATCCCAACTTTGGCCTCCGTTCTGTGCCGCCGATATCCATTCCTTCCTCAATTCCTCCTCCGTTCACTGGTGCTATCATGCATTCCGGGACAGATGCGCAGTTGTTCTATCCCTCTCCGCCGACGAATCCTCCGTCAGTCTCAGCCGCCGGAGTTGCAGTGAGTCCTACAGCTTACCAAGGAACGGCCCTACTTCCACAAATACCGCAAGGTCTGCCGTCAATGCATGATGCAAGTGTAACGAGTAGCAGGATTTCGCCTTCGGTGTCAGGAACCACGTCCGAGGTAAATAAAATCGTTGAAGGGATTATGGATATATCGACGATCGAGCTTTCTCATGATACTACTCAAGGACCGCTTCCAGAGACTGATGCCTCTGCTACAGACACAGACAATGGCATCGTCAACACCGGTCTTCCTCTGACAAATGTCGGTGCAGCTCCGCTTGTAACCACTGAGAGATTATCCTCGGCTCCTATGACTGCTCCGGAACCCATCGTCCGATCTGCTCCTGCAACGAATTCAGATCCAACTCCAGGCTGGGCTTACTTTGGTAGTGAAGGTGCAGATTTTGATGGATTAGGGATGCTTGGAAACATTGGCATGAATGGGATTGATAACTTGACTGGAAATGGAATGACTACAGACAATGTGGACATGACGCTGTTTGGTGCCGGAGGAGGTAATACGTTCAATTTTGAAAATCTAGATTCTTTCGGAGGCGGGATGGATTGGAACATGGATTCAACTTTTAGTTTTGGGTCCGGCCTCACTTCATCGACTTCGACTTCCGACCAATTAACGAAATCTAGCACAGGCGGCGCCCCTACCGGCATGTATGCAGACGCACGTTCGACCAATGCTTCTTTTTCCTCTTTCCAAAGTGCAGATGTTTTCAGTCAGCCGATGCCTCCCCCTACGGCTCCGGCTGTTATCGCTCCAACACAGACAAGCACATCAGGTACTCAACAGCTGGGCCGAGGTCTAGGTATCGGTATCGGAATGGACTTTGAGGCTGATTTCACAGACGATGATTTTAGCTTTTTTGACAACAAAGGTTCTAATACAATGAATCCAGTGGAGCCATCCTCGGATTCCTTGATCCTATCTGCTTCCGCGCCTCCGAATGCAGCAACAAGTCCAGATCCTCTAGCGTTCCTCAATTCCGACGATTCTTCGTCGTTTTTCAGTAGCTTAGGTTTAGCGGCTCCTCTTCCCATTGGTTCAGCCCCTACTCCAGGGTTTTATGGATATCCCTCTCATCCTACGCCATTCTCCATATCTCATCCCACACCAGGTGGCCAAACAGGCTTCACCCCACTCACAATTGACGTCGAAGTCGAAGTCGAAATGAACCCTGGTTTACCCTCTCCGCCCGAGGAAACAGACCATCTATTTGCTAGGGCTTATGAAGTCCAGTTAGAGCAAGGAACCGAGGCTTCCCCATTTCGCCTTGCTTCTGTCCACTCACCACCTCCCACGCTCACTAGTTATAGTCCACCAGCACCATCTTCACCCTCTAAAGACAAGAAGTTTGCACCTATCCCGTTTGCCAAGTCACATTCTCAAGCAGATGGTAAATATCGAGTTGCTGGAGGCAAATTTGCCTTGTTGAGGAATTCTGGTAGATGGTTGCATAAAAAATATCGTCCAACGTATTTCACCCTGGATGCTCCTAGACGCGCGCGCGCGGCATCGTGGACGGGAATTATGCAAGGTGCATCGTCTGACGGGCGTTTCGGACAACAAGTGGATGTTTCTGAGAAATATAGTAGGATAAACGGACCCAGTCAAGAAAGATGGTGCCTCCCTAGTCCTCCTGTGGATAGTGATACCACAGACTCTTCAGCAAGTGAATCAGATGATGATGAACCTCATACATCTCTCGAACCACCACCTCCTACATCTATCTCAGACGCCTCTCCACCTCCACCTACTGGTTCCACTAACATATCAACGTCTTCCTCCTCTTACATACATAAGACATCCCGTCCAGGATGGCGACCCCGGTATGATCGCGCTACTGATCCCCGTATCGGTGTGGTCCGAAGGCTCACTGGGAGCAAACAGAAGTCGAAGAAAAGGTTAAAGAGAGATGGTTGGTCTGATATTCAAACAAGACCAAAGTGGCTGAAAGACTGGGAAGATGACACTGGTAGACATATTGATGTTGCCAATACGGGCCAAACCCAAGACGAGGCTGATGATGAAGAAGATGAAGACGGTGGAACTGCCGACGAGGAACAGGACACAGATGGAGGTACCCTTGAAGAATTGGATGATACTCCTGATATGAAAGCGTCAAGGAGATCTGGTGGAAGAGAATGGTCGCGTTCATCGACTCCTCTTCCCGCTTATCTTCCTCCTGGACCGAGCCTGGTATCAACGTGCTTTCATTGGGTCCATCTAGCTGGTATGGCTGTAGGGGATAATGTCAGTCAAAGTACAACAATCGAAGGGATGACTCATGACTCTGCTCAAACTCCGATTAATCTCAATCGAGACGTTGGAACTACCCATGGAGGTATGTCCTCAATTCTTTTTATGTGTGAGTGTACCTGTCTCAATCCTCCAAACAAATGTAGCTCCCACCCCTGTTTCTCCCGTGGCACTAGCCGGATCTCTAGTAGCTTCCTTCCCCACGCCCTCCGCTGATATTGACTTAATTCCGGAAGAAGAGAAAGTATGGTCACTGGAGACTTCTGTAAATTGTATTGCGCAAGAATGTGTGGAAAATCCCTTCTGGGCTGATGCATGGAAATCATTGGATGAATTCATGGGCAATTCGAAAAACGGTGCCGTCAACCCAGAAAGCTCGAGATGTAGGAATGGACGTTGTCCCGTGCAATTAAAATGGGACATGAATGAATCTTCGGAGTGCGTTTGGCCAAGTGACGTTTATGGAGTCAAGCAGCTTCTTGCGAAAGCCGTCTTAGGTGACCAAATGCTCAGTTTAGGAGATTTGTTCGAAGGTATTGTGATATTTGCTTTTCCTTTTACCTGTCTAATTCGTTTGTATAGCTTGGTCTCCTCCTTCTACGTCAGAACCTAGTTCTAAGATGGCTCCATCCACTCAAACGTCCCGACCTATCTGCTCATCAGGATCGACGCCTCCTAACTCATCTTGTGTACTGACTCCGTTGTCTCCTCCCCTGCTATCGGTTGCTAAATCGGAGGCCATCGTTCACATCATGCCAACCGCCCTTCGATTTTGGGACAAACTTGGTCTTGGGCCAAAGAGTGGCAAGAAAGATGTTACTGTGTTCGTACTATATGAACAAGGGTATCATGAGGCAGAACAACACGACAGACTTGGGAAAGCTAAGATTTGGCGTGATGAACAGATAGGATCTTGGCTGAGAAATGTGTGCGCGCTGTACAAGGTAGGTCTATTCTCTTGGCGACTAGCAACATTCGATATGAACAATATTCCTTTCGATAGGTAAAACGTCTAGGAGAAATGCACCTTGGTAAAAGTAGTCTTTGTCAGAAGGATGGGCTTGTGTCTTTGCAGTTTGGTACATCTTTCAGGAGAAGCTTGAGTACGTTTCCATCGTTCTCACCTACTGCAGTTTATTTATTACATTTGACTCAGCTTCTTTCATTGCAAGTCTTTCTGCGCCAAGAGACAGCTTTGTTTTCTTCATCCTCGTGCCGCTCGCTGTCATGAATCTCGCTTCGGAGACCCTTCACCATGTATCTTCAACTATCAACAAAGTCCTCTCACAATATTCTGAGGTTCAAGTTGTTTTCCAACTCATCCCCGAACCTTACGTTCTCAATATTGCTGTGCATCCTTCATCCCCGCACGACTTTCACTCAGAATCCTTTGTACACTCGGTGTATAATCGGATATCGATCCCAACTGATCGAGCGATGTCGAGAAAGTTCTTTACATATGGGCAAAGGGAGAAGAGGTATTTCGAAGTCCCAGCATTCACCCTCGCTCATTCATTGAACGAGAACAAAGTTTCTTACTCATCCTCAGTCGACCCTGCTCTCGACGTGCTAGACAGGCACACTTTCCTACATGTTGGATATCGAATTAGCTTGTGCGGGAGATGGATCCTTGCAGCGTGTATAGACCAACGAGGAGAGGCCCACGCTATGGGCGTCTGGTCCACGCAGCCTTATACACCCACGGATAAGAATAAGAAAAATGACGAATTCGGTGTGGATGTTCCTGTGATCTCTGATGAGATGTATATTGTCAACAAGGTGTGGGATTTTGCTATGCAGGTTGCAGAGAAAGCAAACGTAGAGTGGAGGATCGTGATCGCAAAATCGGGTAATATGAGCGTTATCGAGTTAGATGGTAAGTTTTCACTTCACGATATGGATGATTCTAACATTTTTTCAGCGTGGATTACTCATTTATACACCGCTCTGCATTCGAACGTGCAAGTTCCTATGCATGTTTCTTTACTAAACGTCGAACAATCAGTCCCATGGATTATCCTTCCATTACCCGCACCACAGTCAACCGGCCACTTCGCACCAAATTCAAAGAATCCCACCTCATCCCGCTCGACGCCAGGCTCAGTGAAAATCTCATCCAAGAATCAATTCTTTGTTGATACTGCTACAACAACATATGGGCTTTTGCAGAAGAATACTCTCCCAATCAGTGTTCCACCTACTTTAAATGATATTGGTCTCTCCACCGATCTCGTTATCAACAAACCCCTCTCGATTGATGATGATGATTACTCCATAGTCGATGATTACCCCTTGCTTCCCTTGAGCAGCTCCACTCTAGTCTGCATGCCTGACTCCTCAGTACTCCCGCAAATGGTTAATATTCATTTGATATACGCTACCAAATCCGAAGGATGCGCCTATCCCAACATCACTTCAGACGCGGCTGATTCTCCTCAAACTCTTCTTCATGATATCACCAATTCCTTCTATTCCCTGTCCGTCCTTTCAACTGCTAGATGGGATATTGCTGGCACCTCTCTACCTTTCCATTTGAGTGCCGTCGAAACAATGCGGAAGGCGTTGTCTACACGGAATTGTGTGAATTCTATACGCTGAGACTCATTTTGTTCTGACTTTTACCTTTATGTTGTCACTCTGCACATATCTGCGATTCCTTTTTCCTAGACTGCATATACTTGTATCATCGTTGTTGCTCGCATATCTTGTGTATCATACATTGTACCTTACCTTGTCGTGTAATTCTTACGCCTACATGTACCCGTTCTGCTACGCACTAGCGCTAGTACCGTCGTTCTATCGGCACACTCTTGTGTCCAAAGGTGGAGAAGGACCATAAACAGGATATCCGCGCAAGGCCGACGGGAGGTATAGACCGTGACAAAAGGCAAATGAATGGTTGTAATTTGTATGGGGTTGCGGAGGGTTGCGGGCACAGAAAATACAAACTAAAACGGAGCTAAAAGCTGGAACAGAGCAAAAGGACGACTTACAGGAGCTGAAGAAGCTAAAGCAGTGTTCAACCCTAGTAATCTATCAATGGAGTCGAGTTGATGCCATGTTTATTCATTGACTCCGTCGGACGAGTGAACCCTTCTCTGACTGCCCCGACGCCATAACAAATTCAAAATGATATTGATAGCGACGGACCTCGACGGACGTGGAAGGGTCAATGCATAAGGTGAATCATTTCTGTGGCAAAGATAGCGCATTAAATAGTTGCGCACCCCCCTTGTTTTATCCCCCATTATTTCCTACTTACTCGAGGCCTTGCCTTTCTGCAAACCCATATTGGCCTATGACTCGCGGTCGCAAAAAGGATCTTTCGATCCCTCCTACTCGTGCCCTCACTCAGCAACGCGATTACCGTGCCAGGAAAGCGCACTATCTTACAGAGCTCGAGGAGCGCTGTCGTCGTGCGGAGGAGGAAAATGAACAATTGAAGCAAGAGATACAGGCCCTTAGAGCAGGCTTGCCTATTACCCCTTCGCCACTGGATCCTCAACTAGTAAGTATAAACTCAATCGTTCCAAGAATTTAAAGTCGCTGACAAGCTCCAGCTCGCTGCTTCATCGGAACTGATGAAGGATTTATCTGCTGCATCCGATGCTCTGGAAACTTTCCAACAATTGGCTTATCCTAACACGCGCGTAATGCAAACACGGTTGACACTCCGCGCTTCTCCTTCCCCATCTATGTCGAGCTCGAGTTCCCACTCGGTGCCACATGAAGGCTCTCGGCTAAGACCTGCCTTCTTCCCGTCCCCAGCCTCTTCGGAAGCATCCTTACCCCCTCATGATATATTGATGGGACCAGAAAAGTGCGATATCTGGCTAGAAGAATCAAATAGGCCTGCGCCAGAATCGCACTCCCTTCGCAAAATACTCTGTCTTCCAGACGTAACATCGCACCCGACAACATTACCGACGGACAGCAGCACTGCGGCTCATCATACGATGGTTCCATCGGAAATGCTTCAGCCATGAAGGGAGAAAAGAATACATTTATGTACATTATATTATTGCCGTTTTCAAAATAGTTGGCGCCTGTTCTCACGACGTCAAATTTTTGCATGAATCAATCCCGACCTCAGAAACACGATTGTGGACTCAAATGTTCACCGAATTCTTTGATTTTTGGTGCGATACAAAGCGATAAGCAGCCGTTAGTGCGCCCCATAGG
>MU823732.1:0-23506 GCA_027921425.1 Lentinula novae-zelandiae | reverse complement strand
CCTCCCTACGCCTTAGGGACCTCCCTGGACCTTATAGGAACCCCTTCAAGGGTCACATCTCTCCATCCCAGCCACTACTAGGTCATTCCTGTCCTTGGTTGCGGTTTCCGTAGTTCCCTTCGAGCTCCAGTGTGCTCCTAGCACGCTACAATGTAAACTCGCTATACCAAAACCTACCCTAAGACCAATTCTGACCCAGGTCTTACAGTGACTCACAAAAGTGACAGTCCCAATCTGGGGAAAAAAGTCACTGAATAAGGAAGGTGAGGTAAGATTTTCTCATGCTAAAACTGCCGTAGGACAAATCCTTCATTTCATTTTGGACTTGTAAAAGCTTCCTTAGCTCAGTTGGGAGCTCGAGCTGTAGCAAATGAAGGGACACTTGGTTAGTTGGGCATAAGATGGGATATGGTGTCTTAAAATGCAGAGGACAGGGATTCAGTAGAAATTCATTGCTGTTGGAGTTTGGCAACATGGCCTTCACTTTTTTGAAGATGCTGAGCAATATTACAAGGCTGTAGTTTATGGAAGTATCATCCTTATGTACAGTACTTCATGCAAATGTAATTTCCTTTCATGGTTGTATTTTCACCTTATTTGGCCAAATGTAACAGTGAGTTGATGTCATGCCTTGCCCCTGAACCGCATAGCCCACAACCTCCTTTTCACAATTCTCAACCTCCCCAGCCTCCCTTCTGGACCTCCACAGTGCTAAACAACCTCCCTAACCATTGGCTTTCCCTTTCGGGACCCCTCAGCAACCGAACAATGCCACTACAGCACTCCAATACTTCCCCAACAGCCCTGGGACCCTATACATGCGTCCATCATTTTGTCCTCATGTACTTAGACCAACCCCATTAAGTGCCCGTTTTATACTATGTTCCTTTGTCAACTTCTGTCAGCAACTGGTTCTAGTAACAGGTGTCACCAGGTGTCACACTCAAGAAAACCTTCGATGGCAGAGCGATAAAGGAAGCAAGCAAAGTTCTGGACTAAACCAGGTAGAATAGATGAGATCAAAGCTAAGGAAATACAGCAAGTAACTACAGCTTATATACAAGTAAACAACCCTCTGCCCTAGTAATGCCCAATACCCTGGGTTAGTGGTAAACATGAGTAGTACATAAGTAAAGCAACATGTAAGTAATGAAAGCTCGATCATCATGCTATATATGTGTTGTGAGACTGCTGTATTTAATATAAGTAAATGGAAAGTGCATGTTGTATCAGTAAGCATAAATAATAGGTCAGGTGACAAGATAAGGCAGGATATAAAATAAGGGATATAGAAGATAAGACAAGAGATAAAAGATAAGACAAGATAAGGAAAAAGATAAGATGAAAAGAAGTAATCGTAACAACTTCCCTGTACCTATTTAAGCAGTTCCATAGTGTCCAAAAGCCCAGCTTGGTATATTTTGAACACACAGCCTTTACATAGGTCCAGTCCCTGTCTTATTCTCTACCCTGTAGGTACTATACGTATAGCCCCTAGTAGCTAGTCTGGCGCTCCGCCCCGATATGCCAATTAGTAGGTATAAATACTCCTGTACTATACTGTAGTTCCTCAGTTTAATTATCAGCTTAGATCATCTTAGTGTCATGCCCTGACTACAACCAGACCAGTCCCAGTACCTGTTACACGTTGTCATACATCCTATCCACCTCCTGTTCCCCCTCTACACCTCCCCAAGTACCACCATGCACCTCCCCAAGTATTGCTGACATACTTCCCCAATTACCACCATGCACCTCCCCAAGTATTGCTGACATACCTACCCAAACGTCCTTCACTCCGACACGCATACAAGACCCTCCTAACCGCCAACCCCTTTAAGTACTAATCTTGATTACCTTCCTCCCTCGACTAAGCTGCCTCATGTCTCCAGATGTTCTCTTGTTCACTTCCCGTACCTATTTAAGTAGTGCCGCAATGTCCCGAATCCCCAGCTTGGTATATTTTGAACACACACCCTTTACATAGGTCCAGTCCCTGTCCCTTTGTACCTGCTAACCGTACAGAATTCTCTTTACTCTCTGTTTCTTTATCTCTGTTTCTCCTACTCTTGTCTACTGTCTCGACAATCGTCTATACGCTTCAATACACACTTTTACTTCACGTCTAAGCAATCTGAGTGAGTCTCCGAGCTCCCTCGAACAATACTAAAGCTCCCCAACGCCTAACGCCTTGGTGAGCTAACCTCCCCAAAACCTCCTCGAGCTTCCCTATTGCTCCACAAGCTTCGGGACCTCGATCTAGGTAACGTCGAAGCTACTTCCTACATTGAACCACGTATCGCTTCTCCATTACAACCTCCCACACTCGAGGACGTCCATCCTCAAGCCCAGTCCCCGGGAACCTACCCTCCCGGGTGTATATCTACTCAGGAGCTTAAACACTCCAGACCCATCTCCAATATGACCTATTCGATCCTACATTGACGTTCTAGTGAGTACAACTCCTACTACGCAATACTACTAGGTTCCGTACATCCATCTTCCCTACCTATGCCTTAGGGACCTCTCAGGACCTTACAGGGACCTCCTCCAGGGTCACATCTCTCTGTCTGGTCTACTACTAGGTCATTCCTGTCCTCGGTCGCGGTTCCCGTAGCTCCCTTCGAGCTCCAGCCTGCTCCTAGCATGCTACAACATAAACTCTCTATACCAAACCTACCCTAAGACCTATTCTGACCCAGGTCTTACACTTAGATCACCTTAGATTGTTACTCCTTCTTCTGAATTCTTAAGCATTCTCCCTTGGATACTCTCTACTTCGACCTCAGGACTTATACGTTCTTTGGTTCACTCCTTGTTGTTGGCCTTACCGCCGTTCCGACTTGGCTGCTACTAGTTGTCTTCTCACAACTCTCAATCTCTGGAGACTAACGGTGTAATGGCGGTGTTGTTAATGACTTCACTACCGACCCATTCGACCTTCCGCCCTTAGACACCTTGTGGCCTCTGGCATGGCTTCACGGTGTACATGATCTTAACACTCACCATCATTCAGCTGGCCTTCCTTTGTGTTTCAACATTGGGGATTAGAGGTAGAGGAAGGTAATGGCTCAATGAAGAAGGGTTAATGAGACCTGCCATTGTATTGTATACCCTAATACTTGTACCTCAGTCACTCTGTACTGTAACTCTGCCTTGGTGGCCTGGTGTCAGTCTACCTTCTCCTTGTGGGTTGAGCTCACTGCCATTGGACCACCAAGACCAGCTGTTCCAATCTGGAACCACACTTCCGCATATCTATCTATCTATCTACGACATGATATGAATTCCCCTCACCTCCGGAGTTGGCCTGGAGGTGTTTGAGACCGCAATAGTGCACAATTGATAAGCAACAAAAATGTGCTTCCTTAGCTCAGTCGGTAGAGCGCCAGTCTCATAGTTAATTATGAGCAGTCTCATCCTGCGTAATCTGGAGGTCGCAAGTTCGAGACTTGCAGGGAGCAGTTATCTTTTTCATCAGCGTTCGAATTTCTTTTCTCTAGCCCCCTCACGGTAAGTTTGCCTCGATAATTTTGTCACATCACGGAAATCAGCGTCTGTAGCACTAAGATCGTTACAGATAAAAATCTCGTTAACCAACTTTTTGAGCATTTTCTATGGTTATTGTTGCTCGGAAAATACAGGAAAAATGCTAAGAAAAGCAAAACTCAATAAATGACCATAAGGCTTCGTAGGCGCTGATAAACAAAGAAAAGAATGTCACTTTGGACATCACCTGATGTGACAATTATGCCTTTCACTAAACCTACATACGACCTTTAATTAAGTCTACATCCGCGTTTACATCGCAATGTTGGCGGTAAGTACACGGGTATCGCAAGGCATATAGATCGATATTCTCGCTATGAAACGCCTCTCCTTAGACCTGTCCCCAATCCCATGCCAACTCTTACTAAAGTCTCTAAAGCTGCCCGACCATTTATCACTAGGTCTTCATCCCACTCTAGCACACCCGGTTCAAACAATAACACGATGGTTGACCCGCCGAACGCGAAGTAGCCAAATTCTTCCCCACGTTTGACCCACTGGCCCTCCTCGACTGTAGTTTGTATTGTCCCGACCATCATCGCGCCTACACAGACGGCCATTACACGTCCGAACTGGGGCGAATCGATCGGTACAATTTTCCTAGCGTTCTCGCCATACACATCCAGAGCAGTGCGGATGGCTTGGGGCTTGAACGAGATGATTTAGTAAAGATTTCGTGCATAGATGAAGGACTTGCCGTACATTTACAGTATAATACTCGCCAGCGATGTACGTCATATTTCCTATCCTCCCATCCACAGGAGAATGGAATCGATGATAGTCTTGAGGAGCAAGTCTAAAGATCGCCAATGCACCGCCATTGTAGCGTTCTGCTTCGGCCTGGATCGAAGAAGGATGTTGGCGGTAAATTGATGATACGTCCTACTACGCAAATCAAATCTCACCTTGTAAGCATTCCCTAGAAGTCTTGCAACGCTAAACTCTCTCCCTTTGATCCAGAGCCTAGTCGCTTCGCTCACAGACTCAAATGCCATGAATCGGCAGTCGGCGGCAGAGATCATGCGGTAAGGGTCTGAAGGAGAGTCGACAGGGCGAGCATCAGGTTTAAGTTTCCTGGGTACGAAGCGTAAGTCGCAAATCAAATTTTCAGAAAACAGACGTAAACCCACCGATAAAAAAACTGATTGAAGGTCTTGAAGCTTTTCACCGGGTCCCTTACTTCATTCATATCAAGTTTATGAAACTGAATGAATGGTAAAATGTCCCGAACGCTTTCCGGAGAGTCGTACTTGACACCTTGTTTGATTGAAAGTGATTTGAGGAGACGTCGAGCGCGAGAACCTTCCATGCGAGATTTCATTCCCTATGATGAAGAACAACAGTGTCAGCTCAACAACGTTGCATGCTCTTTCACGAGCCAATTACCTTGTAAAGTAAACGGATCCCCAACCGTACGTATACCTGCATTTTTTCTTCTTCCAGTTGTCCCGTTGACCGGTTCTGCACAATGATATTGGCGGAATTCTACATGACCCTACATGGTAAGTAGGAATATTCTGGAGAAAATTCGAACACTTACTGCGCCCAGCTTGTAGTTCCCACTGCTCATTTTTCCGATGATCCTCGTATACCATTTCCTCTGTGCCTGACTTGCAGTGACAAAATTACCCACCACAATTCGATCGACCTTGTTCCAATCCTGCGATGCGCAGATAGCAAGATGCGTGACGATGTCAACTTCGGCTTTTGCGTTCAACCGCGGACGATGACAGAGTGGACAAGTTTGGACATTGATCACACGTTCAACTGCGGAGTCGAGATTTGGGTTTGTGACAGCGGAGGGGGTAGGAGGTGCGGTACCGCTGGTGGAACTAGAGTAAGAATGAGAGAAGGTGATTGATGATGGTGGTGGTGCTAGGGCAAATGTGACAGAACTACTGGGAAGTTGAGCAGCTGTTCCCGAAGGGACAGTCGAGGATGACGAGACAGCCGGACGAGAAACAACTTCTTTTCCATTACTACCATTCTTAGGATACTCCATCAACCCATCCATATCGACATCAGAGGACAAGTATGAGCTACTGCCATAATATGCGTCATACTCGCCAGAAGGAGTCGTTGCCGAACTGGAGCTCGCGTTTGTTTCTGCACCCTCTCTTCCTGCAGCAGCTTGCGTCAACGGCAGCTGTGCACCGTTTTCCATCGCATAGGCCTTGGGAGCAGGTACTCTGTCTGACTCTAGAAACTCTGCATCCGGTAGTCCAGGGCTTATCATTGCGCTCAATGGAGGGCCGGAGAAGTCCAGCTGTTCAAGGGAAAGCTCTTTCCCCCTCCTGTCTGCAAGCATCATCACTGGGGTGGCGCTGACAGAGCTCTCGTATCCTCCATCATCAGCGCCGAGTCTCTTTTTCTGGCTCTCGGGTCGGCCTAACTCTGTTTCGAGACATTGTATTGTCTCTGCCATCGTAAGTTCCTCTTGCCATGGATCCTTGTTAAACCGAGTAAAGAACGATTTGATGGTAGCGTTAGTCAGGGTCGATCCTAGAGAGTCAAGCATCGATGTGAGTTCCAGATGGGAAAGCATGCCTGTATCGTCAGTGTCGTATTGCTTGAGATATTGCAGCCAAAATCGTTGCCGCAGGGCAGCATAAGGTTGATACTTCCCCCTGAAGAGTAGAGGGGCCGATGAGTTGAGCGTATCGCTACTGAGTATGAAGGAAAGAATTTTATTCATACCTTAATGATATAAAAGGGTGGTATTTGGCTTCCCAAGGCATCTCCTTAGCTGTCCTCACCGGAAGTTTGAACTCTTTCATCCCACTTGAACCACTCCCTTGACCGTCGTCCAACGGATACAACCCCGTCTTTGGATCTACACCCCGGCCATCCTCAAAGGCTGCAATTAACTCGCTTACGTCAAAGTCACATTCGCCGATATAATCATTGGAGGATAGCTTGTCCCAGTCTAAGACGGTGAGATGAACCTGGTGGTATAAGAAAAAGATAGCAAGTCAATCAGAGGACGATGCTTTCACGTGAATGAGTCACGTACCTTGAAATTCGTTTCGTAACGCCGAACGTGGAAGAGTAATTTTTCGTCGAAAGATGGATTGAGCGAGTGGCGGATTACGCGGGTGCGGAACACTTTTTTCCCGAAAGAAACTACGATGAAGGGATCCATGTCCCAGCCGGTTCGTGTCACTACGGAGAAACACAAAACACATACATGAGTACAAGCGCGTCAATATATAGGCCGCGACCAAGGCCTGAAAAGCTGAGTGACTTACTGTTTTTCAGCTTGGGTAGATCTTCTGCTTTCTGTATTTCTAACATCACAATTCCGACGATATCATTACTTTCCCCACCACCGAAGCTATACGCAGGACGTTTCCTCCGTTTTCCTTCGCCTTTTCTCCTAACCTTGGACTTCTCGCCAGAAGCGGATGCTTTCGTTTTCTCTTTCTTAGTTTTAGTGGAATCTTTCTTTGTCTCTTTTTTCTCCTTTACTTTCCCTTTTTCCTTCGCCTTGCCTTTGTCCTTCTTCGTAGCTTTGCCGGGTTTCTTGACCTTTTTACCCATCGCAGTCTGTGTAGCCGCGTCCTGGTTTACTGTCGGGTCTATTGCTTCCCCTTGAGGAGGTGAACCCAACGTTGAACCGGGTGAGGTCGTGGTACCTGAGAAAGGCGATGCCGAGCTGGAAGAAACAGGGGAGTCCATCGACAACGAGCGCCGTGGGCGTGTTGGTACCCGGACTCCGCTCCAACTCTTCCGGAAACGCGATTTCTTTGTCGAGTTCTGTTCTAACTCGCCGGGGTCTGTGATGTTCCCGTTAGCAGATTCGTTCGGAGAAGATGAAAGTACATTTGGCCTCGTTGGATGGGCACCGGAAGTAGAAGCGGCGGAGAAAGGTAACCGAGGAACATCCTCCGTTAAGTCATAAACAGGACCTTGAGAGGATGGAGGTGAGGTAATATTCGCACTCGTACTCCTGCGACTGGGAAACTTGGGTTTCGGGATCCGAGGGAGTATACTTGATAGTCCAGCACTTTTGGGGGTAGTAGGAACTGGATCTTGGGATGAGAATGAGGAGGGTGTTTCGGTTCCTAAACGAACACCTGTGTTCCCGGAAAAGGTCGCTGCTCTAGTTGGAGATAGGCGGAACTTGCTAACAGTGGAGCGGGGAGATGCAACAGTGGAAGCCGAAGGGTAGGCACTCCCGGTGGTAGGGGTGACTGAGTCTGATTTCGCTAGTATGCCATCCGGCGACACATACGTAAGGTCAAGCGCAGGAGGCGGTGGGTTACGCATAGATGGAGTTTGAATGGGCAATATTGGCGAGAACTCCTTTGCAGGAGGTGATGAAGTCACCTGGAAGGAATTTGATCGCGAGAATGCAGGAGCAGAGGCAGGAGGGGTGTACAACGCAGAGAACGAGATTGGAGGTTCTGGAGTGTGAGATGTGCTAACAGCGTATGCGCCTGTATTAGATGCAGTAGGCGTCGTCATCGGACTCAGTTCAGTTGGGAGGGTAGGGGTTCGAACGTCCCCTTCTTCAGGGTCCTCGCCATCCTCTGATTCCGATGTTTCTGATTGAGAACCCTCTTCATCTTCCTCAGAAATCTCCGCGTCAGAGTTAGAGTAACACGAAGAAGAATCCGATTCGGAACGGTCTTCTTCCGGTTCACTCTGGTATTGCGCGTTTCTGACTATGAAATCATCTCCTGATCGCACCCCATCTGCGTCGTCGACCTCGTCTTCCTCACTACTGCTCAACCCACCATCGTCTTCGTAAGGGTACCCTGCTTGATATCCGTTCTGGTATCCATTAGGAAATTCGTTAGTAGTGTCGAGATTAGACAGATCGATGAAGTTGGAATTATCCTCAGGTCGCGCGGAGACAGTGGCATGTGAGCGAACCGTGCCGACACCTTCAGTCTGTTCAGATATGGAGGGGATTAGTATAGTGCGACGGAAACAGGAGATTGAAAAGCCGAAGAAGGAATGAAAGGAAAAGCTGAACATCTATGGAAGAGAACTGGGTACTGGGGATGGACGAGGATAAAGGTGCATTGATATAAGTAAAACCACGAAACAAAGAGATTCGTAAACCCATTTCTCAAAGAAAACAAAGAAGGACGATCAAGAGGTAAATGAAAGTAACAAAGAGGAATGAGGCAGAGATAACTACAATGAGGGTGTTCACTGTAACGGCTACGGATGTGTAGTGTAATATAGATATGTTCATAGATTTATGATTTCATTAGCGCAAATGAAAGAGAAGTAAGACGAAATAGATAACAAATGGCCAAGGGTTAGGAATAAGCCGGTAAGAGGAACGCATGCACGTAGTGTCATGCAAATTCTCATGCTTACAAGCTTCGTTCGAGAAGGAATCTTCCTTTCCAAACGGAACGAAACGAAGTAGGAGAACGGAAGAAATAGAAAGATAGGCTATATCCACTCACCGGAGGAATATTAACAAGACTCGGCCTGGATCTCTTGAGCAGCTCGCCATATACTTCTTCGAAATCAACCTCGACATCCGGATATTTTTCTTCCTTGCCGAAGACACCTTCGATTCCCTCCCGCGCAGCACCAACTGTCTCTTTCGCGAGGGAAAACCTTTGATGGTGTGCCTGATGTTTTGGCGCCTCGACGAAACCAATCTTGAGTTGAACCGACCCTTGCGCATTAGTATTCGACCTCGTCGACGCGAGTGAGAGGGAAAATGTAGTATTTCCTTCTTCAAACCAGCCAAGAGCGCGCAACTGTTCTCCGGGTTCGCGTATCGAAAACCAATCTTCCAAGCTAATGCCAACTTCGCCTAAATACTCCTTCCGTCCCATGCCAATCTTCTCAACACCGAAGTAATCTTTGTCCCAAACGACTACCTCGAGAACACCGAGGCGATCAGCAAGGGAGAGGTATATAGGAAAATCAAAGGTGCTTTGGGCGGCTGGAAAGGTTGGATTGAGTGTCCGTTTAGAAACAGGCGTGGAATGTCGCGTTGGATGAGGGGGAAGAGATATAGTTGCAAAGCTGATGAGCAGTATTAGACTATATCATTGTTTGGGAGCATCAGAAACTCACGGATCACTAAATCCATTCCTATCCTTTGCCAGCAAATCAGTACAAGCCACAACTTGTACCCTCAATAGCGCCAACGGACTTTCGCCCTCCAGTGGACTTTGCATATTCCTTCCACTACCCTTTCCATTCCCAAGACTAATTCTCCCAACGCGCAAACCCTTCTTGAAGGATCTTGTATGCCCTGTAGCTGGGGTTGTTGTAACTGGTAATGTTGCTGTTGGAGAGTCCGACGACGATGACACCGTTCGTCGTCGGCGTACCGGTAGTCGAGCAGCAGATTTCAGCGCATTTTTTATCTTGGCTGTTTTGGGCGGCATTAAACCAAGCTAAGAGTCGCAAGCAAAGTTGGCAGTTATATACTCCCAACGCTGGAAGTACAGCCTTCGGTTTCTACTGCGCGCTGTAAAGTGGCTCCTGTTCAAGTGGACCGAGTTTTTGATCAAAATGTTCGTGGAATGAATGTTTCAGCAAGCTGAATGGTTTTAGTTTGTGGAACCAGATAGTCTGTAGCACCAGGTACTCTTCTGTATGTAGGATGGGCGATGTGTCGTTGCTGAGTAGCTAAGCGGCGCGCAACGGAGTCCGGACGATAATGGCTCCGATGCTCTGTCACGTGCCACGTGGTTCATGTTAATTAAAAATGATGTCATCGCCAATCGCCCCTATTGGAACGTCTTTTCTCCAATGCTCACATCCATTCTTACATAGTGCCTCATTTCGTAGTCAGCAATTTTCTCAGAATCTAGCTTGTGAACAGGACAACAATATCGTCTAAGATTTACCAGCTGCAGTCGGACATTGATTTTCTCAAAATTTGTGAACATTACGATTTGGGCAACGCCATACATTAATTGCTGTCCTTAAGCTAGTAACATGAGTAAAACAAGAGCTATAACTGGCTGGCATGATTTTGTAGCGCCCTGCTCATCTTAATATCTGTATTTGCCAGTCTTGAAGCACACTCTGACATTGCATCTCGACTCTCAACTTGGATGCATTTTCAGTACTCTAGATTTACAAGCCAGTGCTGATCTAAATCCATCCTCCATTGAACGTGTGATGCTTTATAAAGGTTCCCGTCCCACAAGAGTGATCCTAGCACGTATCATTCGAAATTGATCGCTATGTTCTGTCAAAGTGTCAATGTTTGCGTTGCTAGAAATGTAATCCCGTTAGAAAATATCGTTGGACAGAGATGGATGAATAAGTCTACAAAAAGAGATTACATTCACACTACAAGCCTTCCGAGTCGTTCCACTGACCAAACAATAATCCTACCGGGATTGGCTGTACCTACAAAATGTCCAGGCTCTCGGCCAAATATGCAGTTATGTACCTGGTTGTGCCCTGTCATTCCGCATTACTTTCCAAGCTGTTTTTGCTAGCATACAACTGCTTCGCTCACAGTCTGCCAATTACGCGGAACGTTATGTATTGTTGGCCCTGGTGAGGACACTGTCAGGACTTAGTGGGACTGGTGTGAATATTGCAAAATAGCCGCGCGCTCTGAAGGAGCGGAGCGCCTACACAGCCTTTGACAAAAACATGCGATGTAAAATGGCCGCAAACCCGGCACCCGCCCGGCACTATCCCGATGAGGTCACCCTGGAGGTCATTGCTGTCAGCATCCAACATTCATTTATTGCCTTCTTTCCACTAATTGATTACCACCATCCTTTGTGCTACTGTGGCTTTTCAGCTACAGATTTTGCTGCTATCAACGCAGTGACTCAGCTGATCCCGCATTTCTCGACTCGTACCTTCTCTTCCGACTCCCGAGCACACAAGCATCACTTCAACTAGAAGGACAGCCTTGCACAGTTCCTTGATTTCTTGATTTATCGGGGCTCGTATTAATAACGAGCTCCAACCTCTCCAGTTCAAGCCGATACCCGAGATTTTCCCTTCCTGACACATCTGTTCCTTGAGATTCGGCTCAGAAAGCCTCACGGAATCCACGTTTCCCTCCAATCTTCATCTTTCCCTCATCTTCATTTTTTCAGATTATATCTCCTCCTACTTCCGTTTCCCATTCAATAATTGCTTTGCTTCGTTCAACACTTGCAGTCATCTATACACAGCGCGGCATTTAATTACCAATGGGCATCGAAACTTCGCCAATGATGGTTCTACAACCAGAATTAGTTCGAGATTCAGAGTACTATCTTCCTGACGGAAACACAGTGATACAAGTGGAGAATGTTTTGTTCAACGTAAGTCTACTCATTCCTCCTCGTTCCATACTACATTTCGTGTTATATACTTCACTTAGGTGTGATTTCACTCACACATTTGTTCCATTCTCATACCAACTAATCTCATCGCTAACCGCGTTTTCTCGTTCAGATCCACCGCTACATCCTTTCACGAGACGGTTCAGCATTCGAAGGGATGTTCTCATTAGACAATATCCCTCAATCAGACTCCGCCGAAACCCTCATAATGACCAATGCTGAAAACACTCGACCATCATATTCTCGATCCCATCTACATCACCAACACCTCTCTCCCGAAGGCTCCTCCGATAAAACTCCCATTCTCCTCTCCGGCGACACCGCGGCAGATTTTCGATCCCTCCTATGGGCTCTATACGCTCTGCCCGCGGAAGTGTTCGCCATGCCATCCACTCAGGCTCAAATCACTCGGCTAATAGGCATCGCACGTATAGCACACAAATACGCGTTTCGAACAACGGAGAGCTGGGCGCTGAGCGTGTTAACGATCTGCGTGTGTCAGGCGCCGGATACACCCTCAGGCCACGATATTCACGGCGACGTCGAAGTGGACTCTGAGGCAGGCAAAAGTATCGTTTCGTCGACTGAACTCCTCATTCAACTCACGGAGGTGGCGGTTCTTTGCGCGCACGACGAGCTTCACGAAGCAGTGGAGCCCATCTGGGCTGATCTCCTTTTCGCGGGTCAAACACAGGACATTGTCAGTGCAATGGGTCTCGCTGATCGATACAAATCGCAGTTGAGGCCTCTACTGGGTTTGGCATACTATTTGATGATGCTGAAAGGCAAGGAAGAATGGTCCAAAGCGGCTTCAGGCGACGTTGAAATTGACTCAGACAAGACGAAGAAACCTCGTCTCACTCGAGACCAACGTATACGTCTTCTATCAGGATACTACAATCTTTCCCGAGCATGCGAAGCACTTTCTAACAATCCACCTAAACTGACTCACCACCCATCATGCTTTCTCCCTGCTCAACAGGCACAACAGGCTATTGGACTCGGTGGCGCAGGAAGCGCAGCTGCACATGCACATGCGCGTTGCGGTGAATCCTGGGATACATTATGGGCTGGGCTGGTGATGAGCACCGTCAGCAGCAATGCCATGTCAAATAATGTGGCCATAAAGATACAAAGTGTGGATCTATTAAGGAAAATGCACATGGTCAATCATGTGCTGGAGAGCCTGGTTAATGGTGTGGATGGGTTGGCGGGTACGGATGCTGCTGCCGCCGCGTCGACATTTGGTGTGATGGGGTACGGTGGTGGGTTTGCTATGGCTGGAAATATGAATAAGAACTGTTTGAGGATGGCATTGAAGGCGAGTGAGGAGAAGGTGAATGATGTTTTGTATGGGCTTGCAGATTGTTTCGTCGAATGAGTTACCAATGTGTAACTCGTCATCGTGCTTTGCTTTCTCTGCTCCTGCGAATTTGCAATCACTTCTGCTCTTTCCCCTTTCCTCATCAATCATTCGACTATAAACCGATTGCTCATATCGCGAGTCACGGACCACACTCATCCCTAGAGTTGTACTTTTATACACTATCATCGTTAAAACGCTTTCTTTGTACACTGGTTGCTTCGATTGTTCAAACACACTTCTGTTACATCGACCCTCAAAGCTCTTTCAAAATTCCCGTCTTACATTACATCGCGATTATCGTCAACCTCTGCTCTGCATTCATCTACCTATATATCTGACTAGTTCACAGCACTAGTAGTAGCGGTGCTCGACGTGCCATTTGATCCAAGACAAGTGTATCACTACATAGTTCTACAATGTACATACAATTCAATCATATCTTCCTTTTGTTCAAATGTAGTGCGGCCGTTGAATTAAGACAACTTTTCAGAGTCTTCAAGGGGACACGCATATAGATGCATATATTCTCGCTCTTCCGTTATTCGATCTATGTATCGAGATTGCGAGTGTGTGCTTTGCATATTCGCAAAAATCGCAAAGTACAACGGCAGGAAGAAATACAGTCCGAAAAGCTTCATATTCTACTAGTGCCTCAATACTCATAAATTGGACATCTATTGATCACGGTAAATTTGGAAATGCTAGTAATGGGAGTAGAATCTTGAAGTGTTGAGATAAACCGAGATTACTCTTATTGACCTCAGAAGTATCCCATTCCGTACTATTCCGTAGTCGCGATTCACATTCTTTAGCCTCTTGCTACCCCTCGATAGTAGTAGAAGCCTGAAAGAGGCTTATTGAGCAACCTAAACCTGCAGTAATCCAGACCCTCGGAAAATAAACAGAACAGACAACATAACTATAATGGCCATCATACTACTACCAATATAAATACATGTGTACGAATCCCCAGATGCCCTCCGATTCCGGATTACTAAACCAAAAGGATAGAAAAAAAAGAGCTTGAGAAGTGAGGCGCTGCAGATGATATTATGCAGTACAATTCTTCATGCCAGTACGAAAACAGCCTATACATCTGCAATCACAACCGACTTAGTAATCGTGGGCATTTCAGGAGGGCCCCTCTGGTCCTATTCAACTTCACTTTCAGAGGCAAGTAGCAGTGAAAATATTGGGAGAACGAACCCGCGACTGCAGAGAAGACAACGCGAAGGATTTCCCAGAACCTTCGATCCTAGTGCTTCGGATATCAATGTCACTGGAAGAAAACGCTGAATCATTCTTTGGCGCATGTTTCTTCCACAAGTTTTTTCGAGCATTGAGCCTACGAGAAACCATAACAGGTCAATCAGATTACTCCCTGCATATGGACTGATACTAGGTCAACGAACATGCAGACTACGGATGGGGATGTCCCATATTAGTTCTCATGCATCAAAGATATATCACAGATGCTACGCACAGAATGTGTTAGCATACAACTTGGTCACGTTGATATGGAAGGCCAGCCTATGTTTTTCCAAGTTCAAGGGTATCTCAAATGCTATTGTCATGCGTACCAGTACAAATTATTGGGAAAAGCAAAGAAAGTGATCAACAGAAGAGTTTGGATGAGTGTCACCACAGCTCCTCGCTCAATGATATACTGGATCAAGCCCTTGATTAGGGTGTCGGTACTGCAAAAATTTCTAGTCAGGCACAACACTTTATGAGCTAGATCCCTCTGAACTCACTGGGTACTGAAGCCCGTTTTGGCGTTAGAAAGATACGTACACATTGCGATTGTTGCCATAATATCCGTCACAGCTCCGAAGCCCTTGGCAAGACCGAAGAAGATCTATAAACCTTGTCAGTATTCAGCTTCTTCCAGCGTCTCGGCGTGGAAGAAACTCGCCGAGAAATCTTTGCTTCGATCCGCAAGGACTCCATATGCAAATACATACATGGTGGCGACGCAGCCTGTATGAAAGGTTGGTCTTGTGCATTTTTGACCCCCCATACAGAACTTACCTATCCCCCCAACTATTATGAAAGAGATATTAAACGTTAGGGCACACCTTGTTCATCTAATTTGAGCACGCACCGAAAGTGATAACGGCAAAAAGGGTCTATCGGCGAGTGCGTTTCAGTATGTAGCCCAGTGTTTTTCTCTTCGACTTACCAAAACTCCAAGGATAGTCCAAGCTACAATACCACTGCGCTTCACTGAATGTTTTCAGATCAGCACATGAAAAGTGATGATCTAGTATCGCACCAAGAGGGATGCTCACCCGAATGAATCTGATAGACGAAATACATCTGAGAGCTGCCGATGAAGTCAATCAGCCGTGATGGCGATGCATCGAGAAGTGATAAGCGTACGTGAAAGTCAAAATGCCCGATATCAAACATTCCGCAGACAGTTCACTGGAGGGGAAAGATGAGCAATATTTCAATGAACCTTTGCAAAAAAAAAAAGCATGGGAAACATGGGAAACATACGGTGTAATTGTCTTCAACGGCGCAGTAGATCCGAAATGGGGAATCTATCGTGTAGTTATGGTCAGGTCCTGATCTAGAAGCTCTGGAGAAAAACTACTAACTAGGTAGTAGTAAAGTGACTGCGCCACAAGGGCGGAAGAAATCAGGTCAAGGATGCTATGTGAAGGCCTCGTTTCAACAACTGATCTTCGAGCCGATGGAACAAATGGTAGACTTACAGCATGCTGGCCGCCTATCCCGGCCCATCAGAGTTTGGTTAGCATCGTTGCAGATTTTCGAGATCAGATTAGGGAACTCACAAGCACTTGTACGCTCTTCCTATCCGTCGGATGAGGGAAGTACATGTATGCTTGAACAATCGTGATTCCACCCAAGCTGCGACATTGATTAAATCTCACAACGAATTTCCACAATGTCGCTGTGATGACTTACAATATAGAGACGAAAAATCCTTTCCATTCCAGATTTTTTTAGTGTCTGCAGAATTTAGATTTAGATGAGGATGGAGTGGGACTTACCCCAGAAAAAAGGAGCGAAAATTGCGGACATGTCAATTCCAGGAGAACCTTCAGGAGACGCAGTGGACAACAATGCTAAGATTTCAAGCATGATTAGCAACGTTGGAATAGAGAATAGAGGAAAGTTGACGAGAAGCGGCGATAGTTCTCATCCGATACATTGCTATATATATAAATGGAGTAATAGCACGAATCGAGTACAGACCTGTACAGACCTACATAAGTTGACTTGCATCAGTCACGCACTCCTATCCTCGCCCCAAATCGAACAAAGCATGACTCTTTGAAATATTTGTGGTTTTAAGGTTCCTGCAAGAAAACGCCTGTTGCCGTCTATCACACATCACCCACCTCTGTGATGAAATTTGAAGGAACTGCGAGAAGAACCAATTTCGGCGATAGCATATGTCAAGGATCTGTCGCGAATACACTCCATATCTGTGGGCCTCTTTCCCTTCCCGAGAGTGTTCAACTGCAATTGAAGTACTAAGTAGGCTTGATTCGGAGTCGGCGGAAATTTGAGAACATCACCTGGGGATTATGAGAATGTCTGTTGATAGTAACGGCCAAAACTGTCAGGGACATCATATAGTCAGCTTTGACGTACATAGGCCCTACTAACGAATACTAAGTGCGTCAAAGGTAGAAAGTTCGGGGACTGCGTACTGCCAGGGATAGCCATAAACCTAGTAAGGATGCAAGACGTATGTATCCAGTTGCCGATTACTGTTATTGCAATCAGCATTTCATTGCGGGTGTGGGTAGCCTTAAAGTCATTCATTACTTGCCAATATCTGAACCGCCGATCCTGATTGAACCTTGAAGCCTGGTCGGTCCCCCTTCAATTGACCAGCGCAGGGGTCGGAACTTGGAGAGAGGGTGATGGGGCGGCTCCCCGCGTCAAAAATGACAGAAAGCAAGGAAAGTTAAACTTGAGAAAACTATCTGAGTGCGGACTGTCGCTCTACCGATCTGTCAGTACCGGGGAAAACTATGCAATAAGCTGCCATAAGCTTCGACTGGTATAGAGGAGTATAGTGCCTTCAATTCGCGCTGTCACAGATAACAGCCGCACCGTTACTAAAATTTCCCAATCAGTGCTCTTACATCTAAGGCACCCAGAAAACTCCTACATAGAGCAAGGTAAGCCACTGAAGCCGTCCGGGGCCTGTAACCCTACCACCCAATCTTTATATAATGACGGAAATGATCCATCCCTCATCTGCCATCTCTCTTCAAAAACTCGACTTCATGAGACACCACGATCTCCGTGGAGGCGTATAGCCCTGGTGATCCATACGTGGAATTCCCCGTTGAAGTTATATGAATTCCTCGTCTTTTCGAGTTTAGATCGTGTTGCTTTCTGTTGTTCCGCGAGGCGATGTGTATACTCAAATACTTCTGAGAAGGGGAATAAAGGTCTTCTATCATTTGCCGCTTGCAAGTACACGTAGTTTCGCCGAGTTTGACATTGTTTCCTTTAGCCAGTCATGGGGACGAGTGCAGGCTCTGGTAAGTTTGGGTTTGTTAAGGTTGGTTTGAGTAAGCGCTACTCAAGAGAACAACAGCAGCCAAGCGGCGCCTATTTGACTTACCATTTTATTCATTCATCCCAAAGTCCAAAGTCTTGGCTCAGATACAGGTCTTTCCTACATCACCAATAGACTATATGAGTATCTGGGCTGGAACTTGAAAGTGATTAGCCTAGATCTGTTGGTACCAGGTGAGTTCTCGTTCTTCGCAGGCCCAGGCTAAGGACATTTTTTGAATCTGGTTGCTCAATCTCCATTACATGGGATAGCAATTCATGATTCAAACCCGCATCATGATCAGCACTCTACCTTTCTTCGAAACGCCCGCTTCACTTTCGGTCAGTGACCGAAGTGCTTTCATAAACATAAAAGAATACCAGCTACATAAACCGTTTAACAGACTATTCACCGCAGTCTTCTATTAACGGGTCTTTACTTTTCCCTAACGAAACATCATGAAGATAATGATTGCCTCCCTTTCATGCAGCTTCATGCTGTAGAGCGGCACGAGATAAAACTTCCAGGGCTCTGTTATGAACCATCTACCTCCAATCTATCAATGTTGGTGTTGATATCACGACACCACCAGCATTGGAATGTGTGAAGTTTACAGCAGAACTGTATCCCTGACAAGAGACTAACAGATGCCTCCATACATGGTTTACGCAACGGTTCAAATTGACTGGTCTCACTGGACTACCCATGAATGATGTTGGTAAATTTAACCGAGTCGTGGATCGATGGACAAGCCCTGTTGCAGACCTTTTCAAAGGGTTGCGTGCTCCAGCCTGAGTTACAAGTTATACGCGGTTGCTGGAGAGCCAAATAATCGCCAAGGACCCATCGGTGATACTTTTTTTCAATAAAGGTGGTCGAAGAAACTAACAGAAACATGCCTGTACCTATCTGTTAATCTCCTAATCTCCCGCTCTTCAAGTTGCGATTTTGCTACTATTCTTACCCTTTTTGTTCTCTAGATCCACCCTTTTTGCTTCATCATTCCATCTGTTGCACTGTGAATAGCGATTAATGTCGCCTGGCCATGTATGTATTTCGTGCCGTGTAAACTCGTGTGATGGCTTCGATTTTCATTGATTCACTGCTTCGCCGAGAGTTCCATTGTCTAACTAACAAGAGTTGTTCAGCTGTTCAGCTGACTCAAGATTGTATACATATAGCTCTAGATAGCTCTTCGATGCGTCGCGCTCTATCACCTGTTGATTGTTAATCATTTTACCCTCTGAAAATTCCGAAGTGGGCGAAGGGGCGGACGGAATGCGAAACTATTGCGCGATAATCATGTCTAAACTAAAGTAGAAGCCGTTCTATAATCACGCAATCTAACACAATTCGCACAAAGCTGGTTTATATAAACCAGAATCCAAACCACCATCGATTCTTTACACGAACATGTCCGCTCCAGCCACTGCACCTCCACCAGACCCCAACCGCCCTTCTCTTCGTCTTGGCTCCGTCGCTCCCGATTTCTCGGCCGAAACAACGCTTGGTCCGATTAAATCCTTCCATGAATGGCTCGGAAACTCTTGGGGTATCCTCTTTTCCCACCCAGGTGATTTTACTCCCGTTTGCACTACCGAGCTCGGTGAGGTCGCTCGACGGGCCAAAGCGGGTGACTGGGAAAAGAGGAACATCAAGGTCATCGGTATCAGTGCCAACGGCTTAGAGGAACACTACAAGTGGGTGAAGGACATCAATGAATACGGTACAAAAAGTGTCTCAGAGACTGACGTCCAATACCCTATTGTAAGTCTTCTAAACGGCCATCTTTATTTACACTGCACTAATATACTTTATCTACTTAGATCGCCGACGGTGACCGCCGCATTTCCTACCTCTACGACATGCTTGATTACCAGGATGCTACCAACATCGATACTAAAGCTGGACTTCCCTTCACTATCCGCAGTGTCTATGTCATCGATCCAGCCAAAAAGATCAGGCTCAAATTGGACTATCCCGCTGTAGCTGGAAGAAACTTCGACGAGATCATCAGAGCAATCGATGCGATTCAACTAGGTGATAAGTGAGCATTCCACCCTCACTTTCTGGTTGAGGTAATGCTGATGATCATTGTACAGGTACAAAGTTGCTACTCCCGTCAACTGGAGGCCTGGAGAAGATGTTATCGTGCATGCTAGTGTCCAAGGCGAGGAAGCCAAGAGGCTATTCCCTGAGCACACAGTTCACTATGTACGCGTTTAATCACTGCTCTGCTCTAAGTTGGATATCTGAAACCCTCTTCTCCTCTAGCCCTACCTACGCACTACCCCGCTCAAAGTATAATTGCTGTAGAAAGAAAGGAAGGATTCATATGTATATATAAATGCTATTGTGTAAAGTTGCTTGCGAGCAAAAAGAAAATTAGGAACTTGTCGTTGCTGAAGTTTGATCGATATCACGATGCCAAGCCTTCAAAAGCTTCAGACTCGGTCAAAGCTGTAATCATGCACATGTCCTGCCTACGAATGTCCCAAATCAATCGTATTATTTCAGTGATGCGAGGTACCAGGATCATACATATAATCTGAAGTTGAAATCACGCTACATAGGCCACACCGGTGCAAGCCAAGCCATCCAATTTATAGATTCGAACTTGCCGGAGACTCGGAGCTGATTGATGTCAGTGAGTAAATATTGCTTCACAATTTCTTAAATACGTCCCCTCCTGTCCCTTCCTGTCCCCCACCTCAACTGTGCGGCAGACGTTTACCATGGTAGCTTTTCACTCGATATACCACGCTATAGAGATCGCCGGTAGGTCTGCAAACTGGATATCAACGTCTACTTCTGACAGCAGAAAACATATAGGTTTACTGCTCGCAGCAGTGTCAGTGATTCCTGCTGATGCGATGCCGGCAACAAGGTCAGTAACTGGTTTTGAAGCCCAGATGCCCCCAAACACTTTGACCGAGGACTTACCCACACCGCTATCCACACCCACTTTAGTGTATTCAATTAGTGTAGTGGGGAACGCAGGCCTCATCTATGGGGATGTGTAAATTGTATTTCGATAAGATAGTAGGTAGGGAAAGGGAGCGCCGACTCAAGCGTAGTAAGGTCTGTCTGAGGAGACTTTGAAACGGAGACATCAGGAAAACCACCTCCGGAAAATCGGGCACTAATTTTCCTCTCATTGTCGAAATCTTCCTAATCCTATCAATTAGCCGAAATTCACCAAATTAATGGGTGACCTCCCGTCGCCATCTAGGATTCTAAAATATTACTAGATATATCAAATTCGGAGTGTGAAAAATTTTAGGAAGATCTAGAATAATCATCCCAAACCATGGGCCAAATTTGTCCTAGATTAGATGTAGCTGTTATCAGACCTTATGGATGACGATGACGATATTGAAGCTCTCATATGTATGCTCATGCAGGATGAGGAGGCTTCATATCAGGCTGAAGAAGACATTCGACATATAGCAACACTCGGATCTGCTTATATCTACTACGGCGCTCTTGAGTCTCGCAGATTACGTGCAGAACGCCGGGCTCTTACTCGCTTATATCTAACTCGTCAACAACTGATTCCTGATCCTCGTGGAATGACTCCCTGGCAAGTCCTCTACAAAAGTCGCAGTGATCGTGCTTTTATCACTACAATGGGATTCAATGTTGCTTCCTTCGATAAATTGCTGGAAAGTGGTTTTGAGGAGCAATGGATTTCCCGAGTAATTCCCCGCCGTGATGTTGCATGCTCCTCCACTCCTCGAGTTTATCGACGATCTCTAGATGCTGCAGGTGCTTTAGGCCTTGTACTCCATTATTTGAACTCCACTATACTTGAAATCAGCCTCATGGAAATTTTTGCCCTTATTCCGACCACTGTCTCCCGATACATATCATTTGCACTCGAAATCTTGCGCAATCTTCTATGTTCCATACCTGATGCTTCCATCCGTTGGCCTAAAGATCACGAGTTTATTCAAAATGAGACTCTGATCCTGGCCCGCCATCCACTTCTTGTGGGTGCATTTGGGAGTTTGGATGGCTTAAAACTTCCAGTTCAAACCTCTTCAGATGATGATGTTGAGAATGAGACTTACAATGGATGGTTACACGAGCACTTCATCAGTAATGTCATTGCATTCTCTCCAACAGGTATGATCTCAGGATATGTGGAATGAAATCAAATTTAACATTTGCTCTAGGAGAAATCATTGGTTGTCGTCTGAATGTGCCCGGAAGTTGGCATGATTCTTGTGTTGCACAACCGATTTACCGAAATCTCCTCAAATCTACACCTGATGGGTTCTATCTAGTTACTGATACTGCATTTCCTCGAGGCACATCACAGATAGAGGGTCGTATACGGGCCCCAATCAAGGAAGGAACACGTCTTCCAGCAGATCAGGTTGAACGTGAAGCCCTTCTTGCATACAATAATCAAGCGCTATCATTCCGTCAAACATCGGAGTGGGGTATGCGCTTAATCCAAGGAAGTTTTGGCAGGTTACGTGTCCCTCTAGATGTCAATGATGAGAATCGGCGTGTAGATTTACTTGAAGTTTGCTTGCGGTTATGCAATTATCGCACACGTACAGTGGGTCATAACCAAATTCAGACTGTATATATGAGTATTTGGAAAGAGGGCAATGCACAGGAGAAGATTTGGAGGGATTTTGAACACATTGTATTTGGTGAACAACGTCGAAATGACCGAGTCCATAGGTTTTATATAGAAAGTGTTAGTAATGTAGGTAATATTTAACATGTATCAGAAGGAATGAATATCAGGCATTAGAAGCTTTCACGGTCAGGTTGAGAATGTTTGTCACAGTCGCCTTGGGATGCTTCGAATGTCTGGAAAGAATCTTTATGGTGATGCAGGCGACGGGGAGTAACAGAAACAGATACTGAAGCTTGGTGGCCAGAAGATCCAGCCACAGAGCCTGGAGAGACTATCACATCAAGTCTCGAGCTTTTATCTCGATGCCGAGCTATTTGAAAATCAAAATATCAACCCAGGATCAAAATAAGAATGAAATAAAAGCTTACAAGGTGTACGAGGAGGGTGAATTGACATAGGAGAGCGCATCTGAACATCAGAATAAAACACACGAGCCCCAGGTTCAAGATTTTCTCAGTTATAGTCCTCATACCTGCCTGGGCTTGAAATGTCTTCATCTACATTGAACCAACGAGAAGAGTGTCCTCCTTCGGGATAATGTATTCCTACGAGCCACTGGTCCAGTAGCACTGGACTGCTTCTTAACAGTTGCCTTTGATGAGGAGGAAACATATTAGTCATGTACAGATAATGTAAGATTGAATATTACCTTCGATTTCTTCCGCGTTGGTGCATTCTCCTTATCTGAGTCTGAGTCTGAATCATCATCATCAAAATCACCTATATCCGAGTCATTGAGATCACGCGTTCCTGCCTTGTCGTTCATCAATTCTTCAATCTCGAGAGCCTCCTCCACATTCCGAGGCAGTTCTGCATCCCCAGTGGGTTTCGTTGTCTTCACCAGCTGTTGTCATATCAATATTAATGTTGTCAGACAAAAGAAACAGGGCCTTACTTGCTTGTATTTGAGTTCGAGCGATTTTGCTAAACGAGTAGGTCGTCCTTGTTGCTCCGCTTGTTCATTAAACTCATCAGCACATCGGGACCAAGCTCGTTGGCCAAGAGGAAGGTTGCGCCGAAGAATTTCAAATAGGATACCGAGATCCTCGTCTGTATAATTCGAAGAACCACTGGTGCGTCCCTTCTGAGAACCACGTTTG
>MU823731.1:0-23667 GCA_027921425.1 Lentinula novae-zelandiae | reverse complement strand
GGACTCAGGGCTCGACAACTCGAACGACGAGAGAAGGATTTAGCTCAAATTCACGAAAAAGTCGTACAAAGTCGATTCAAATCGGTGGAAGCCTTTCGTCGTTATCACAAGAATGTCATAAAAGATTATAAATTCAAGGCAGGCGAGTTAGTTCTAGTCCTCAACAAACGGATTGAAGCAGGCGTCTCGAAGAAAGCACTACCTCGATATTTCGGCCCTATGATCGTCATAAAACGTACTCGCAATGGGAACTATCGTTTAGCGGAATTGACAGGCGCCGTTTCATGCCTCCGATACGCAGCCTTTCGAATCATTCCTTATCACTCGAGGTCAACCAAACAGACGAAGGTTACAGAATTCTTAGATGAGGAGACATTGGCAGGCATCGAGGCAGAGGAAGACTAATATTCGTACAACATCGGTTCGAGCGAGGGCGCTCGAAATCTAAAGTGAGGGGGAGATGTAGAGGATACTATAGGACTACCTGCACGGCTTGCCATTAATCGGCAATAGAATATATACAACTTACAAATGTACATACGTTCGGGTATTTCGGTAATAAGCACCTAGTTTTCTGCCTACGACATACGAGTCATTGACGCGAGGACGAGAGGACGACTCGCATTACATGTGATAGCTACGTACCGCGTGTCAGTTCAGTATTTACAGCACCAGGATGAACAGATAAACAGTATATATTCGTGATTCCAGATTCAGCGAAACGCTTCTGAAGCTCGTTGGTGAACAAGATGTTCTGCAGTGTCAATCTCAGCAGTCAGTCTCGATCTATCTACAGTGTGGACAATATCTCTCACCGTTAACTTTGATAAGCCATACCTCCCCCATGTTGACCAAGCCTTTTGATTCAAACTCTCAAGGGAAGTGAAGTCAGGTTTCTCCATATGCGCAAAAAGGTAGCCAGCAGATGTGACATTTACTATCCGAACATGCGAGTCTGGCACGGCGGCAGTCTCTTTCAGTAAAGGAAGGAGAGACACAGTCAACGAGAAGTGGCCGGTCCCGTTGCAGGCTTGAATTTCGATTCCATCAGGGCCAAGCTCATACGGGGTAGCCATCTACGGAAGTTTGGAAAATCAGACGCGAAAATAAGTTGACAAACCTCGTATTTACAATACCAGCATTGTTCACCAAGATATCCAACCTTTTCTCACGACGCATGAACTCTTCAGCTGCCTCCTTTGCAGATTTGAGACTCAAAAGATCAAAGTTGATGTACTCAAGCTCGGGTTTGAGTTCAGAATCCAATTCCTTCCTGATTTTCGCAATGGCGGCGAGGGCACGAGTTTCCGTTCTGCTTAACATGCTTTTGATACTATCAATTCCAAGTTGCGAATGATGAGGAGAAAGGCTTACTATACTCGAGCACCCTTCCGGGCCAGTTCACGAACAGTGATATATCCAAGTCCAGTATTTCCTCCTGTCACAATAGCGACGCGACCAGTCAGATCAGGGATGGAGGAAACCTCCCATTGTTTTTTACTGAAGAAATTAAAGCCTAGCATGGTGAGTGCGGAAAATACAAAGAAGACGTGGACTTATATATACCAAAATTATTCCAATTCAAGTAAAACCCATGTCGGAAATCGCAGGTGGGAACAGAGCGCTCAAAAATTGCCGAAAAGTAATTGCCCATTACGATTCACACGCGCGTTCGGCCCATAACGGTGCCGTATCGGCAGGTCGAGCATGTCTCTTTACAATTGTCTTCGATGTACACAGAGAGCGGGGGTCAGGCAATTCTTCCAGTGTCGTTCTTATTCCGTGCCAGCACGTAAGTCTTGCTTTGACCCTACTCTCAATTCTTTCGTATAAATTTCCATACAGGTGCTCAGAACGCTGCACCGAATGCCCAAACACCTACACCAAAATCCTCCTGCCCTGCTGACACTGTCCTTACTGGGCTAAACTACCTGAAGAATCAACCACCAGTCCTTGCGCTTCCGGATGAAGAGTATCCTCCTTGGCTTTGGGCAATTCTAAAGCCAAAGGAACTAGAAGACGATGGTCCCGGAGGTCGAAAAGAAAGACTTGAGAGGAGGAGAGAAAACAAGCAGAGGATACGAGAGCGCAACTTCATGTCTACTCAGTAGAACCTTAATATGTTGTCAGTTCTCATCCAGTTGTAGAGATTTTGGCGTCTAATTGTGGTTTAGATTTTCTTCACTCCTCGGAGTCCTTACACTGCAATAATACTGGCCTCAGTGTGGTCAAAGTCTACAATGGGTTTTTAGGATATAAGAATGATCTCTAATGCGATCTAGAATGCTTCTCATGTACGGACACTGTTGTGGGTCTGTCAAGCTTCTTCTGCGGATGCTTTCGACATTTTTTCTAGTGTTGGACTAGCACTCCCATTCCCGTCTTTCTTTACTTGAGCCTCTTCAAGCGGAAGCTCCAGCCCCTTCACCTCCATTCCCATTTTATCGATGTTGGCGACAGGACCTGTGAACCAGTGCACACCACCATATTTTGGGAAATAGTACCATACCAAGGAGAGAATGAGCACGCCTCCAAGGACGACGACAGTGTAATTCATGTCCGAAACATCGGTTTGTTGCGTGGTGGGGAATAGAAAGACAATGCCAAGGAAAAACATGAAGAGAACTGCGGTTATGGAAACAGGAAGACTCTGTGACAAACAGTGGTCAGACATCAGGGAAAATATCTCGTTGCAAGTACTCACCATGAATCCCAAATTGAACGGACCAGGTTTAAATTGATTATCACCTAACCACCTCGCACTAATCGGAATAGCATATGCGATGTAGAGTGCGGTAACAGAAATAGCGAATACGGCGTCAATTGCGACCGTACCCGCGAACGCAAGTAGACCAAGGAGTAATGCTAATCCAGCTACGAATACAACGGTGTTGACAGGAGTCCCGGTGTAGCTGTTCATACGGTAAAGCCAAAATGAGAACGGAAGAGCTACAAGGGAAAGGGAGTTGCAGAACAATGATCTTTGAGACAAATATAGTAACGGACCAGAATCACGACTGAAAGCATAACTCTGACGGCTGGCAGCAAGAAGCATGCTGGAACCCATCATGTATCTGAATTTCAAGAGTCGGAATGCATCATTCTTTGGTGGTGGAATTAGAACACAACTCACTGTACCAACACTACAAATGCCCAGAGCGCCAGTGTACCTTTATGCCCAAAGCTGTTATTGAAAATCGCCGCCATGGGCTGCGCACTGGCATACAATGTCTCGAGGTCGGTACCCATACAAAAAGCGAGAGACATGTTAATCGCTATCGACATTTGGTAAACTCAACGTACGCTCCAGATACGGAAAGTTCGTGCTTACCCCATCCCAGAATCCCTGCAATGCTTATAGCACCGACTATAGCCCAAGGTACCGCGGTGGCTGCATTGGCAGCTTCCTCAGAAATATGCACACTTGAATCGAAGGAGCCTGGCATTTGTTAGGTCCTGCCAAGGGTATAAATGCTCGCACATACAGATTGTCCATAGCGGGGCAAGGAAGCTCATGATGAACGCATAGCCATTTGGCCATCCGTTAACTGGAATAATATGTTATCGAGAGCATAGAAATGGGGGATCATATGCGGACGTACGGTTGGTGAAATCACCCAAGGCAAAACTCGCAGTGTTCATGAACTCTTTAGGAGTGGCTGCAGGTAAGGCAATAATCACTGCTAAACATAATCTATGATCGTATGAGTAGCGAAAGTCCTTGTAACAGAGATAGAACGTACAATACATTGAGCCCAACATAGACTGTCTGCAATCTGGCCAACACTGTAGTTCCAAGACAGCACACCAGGGTATGTGTAAGAATGACTGCAGCATATGTTCCGCTGGAAAAAAGTACACGTACAGATATTGTTAAGGTCACAGCTCAAGTCAGCGAAGGTATGAACGCACTAAAGCTGGGCACGGGTTGCCTCAAAGTTCCCATTCGGTGAGCCAATATTCGCAGCTGCCATGATTTGTACTGCACATCCCCAATCAATTGAAGCGACAGCGGACACTGCACCGATTGTATTTGCATCTATACCAAAAAATGTGTTGTCACTACTTGTATGTATGTCTTTCTCGTACGCGCCAACGCACAGCCAACGATCCAACATAGCAGATTTCTCCATCTGGGCGAAGAGAGGGAGAACGTCCAGAAGTAGAGCTACATCATCAAAATCGAAATGAGATCCAGCCATCAACACTACTGGACGTTTAGCGCTCACCCCACCAGAAGTTGGGGCCGCAGACGCTAACTCCGCCATGGCCAATCCGACAATCAAGATGAAGATGCTTGCTACAGCCCAACCCCAGACCATGGCCGGTCCCCCTCCATTTGGTATGGCATAAAACAGCACAGATGCTATCGAGGGCAGCAATCCGATGATGGAGAATGCGATACCGAACACCTGTGCACCGCGATGCGTGAGAACCAATCACAAGGCGGGTTTCAATGAGAAAACACACCTCGAGTGGTGTAAACGCGCGTTTGAACTCTTGTTTATACCCTAAGGAAGCCAATAACGCCTCGTCTGCGTGCTGGACATTCTGTTTTCGAGCTTTCGACATGATTGCCTGTCCTAAAAAGGTCGAATAAGAAGGGGAACGAAGGGGAATTCTGTTTCGTCATCGTGAAATTGACGTCTGCATATTTATATGCATTCTCAGAATGACCCGCTTGGGTCCCAAATATAGCGAAGCTTCCCGCATGCCATATGGATGGCTTATCATGAGAGGTGTAGATAACGTCTGAAGAGTGCCTGTACTCTAGATGAACTGTAGAAGATTGTAGAGGTCAAGACAGCGTCGTGAATTGGTTTATACGTAACCAGGGGGTAACCCGTCTCCGGCGATTTTGAATTGAGAGGACGATCGATAGCAGTGGCGCATTGTCATTTTCCAAAACGGTTCATGAATACAGTTGCAGGAGAACTGAATTCTTCAAAATAGAATAAAGTGATTCTTGCACATCGCAGATACTGCATGAGCTCTTGCGATCCTGCAATTCAGTGTCTAGGGCCTACTAAGATATCGTAATGTCCAGGTCTACAGCAGATCAGTGAGTATGAGCCCACAGGCCATATCCTCCAATCACGATAATGTAAAACCTACCTGTACAGTAAACAAATAGGCGGCGATGCGGCGGCTTCCGCGGTTTCATCCGGTTGGAATTTTACGAATTCCACTTGTCCATTAGACCCTCGTCCATCCAGATAGGCAACATCTACATTTGTGCGAATCATCCTAGAAAGCGCTGTCATCTGGACATGGTCTAGAGAGCAGTGAACATACGGCACACAAATTTAAAATCGCTTTAGGCATACCTGCTTCCTTGCCGGTTGCATCAACAAAATGTTCACAAAAATCCCTTATTTCCATCGGCTCTCCCAGTTCAGGGTGAAAGAGGAATGGGGCAAAATTCTCTGGATCCAGCCGGATTTGCGCAGAGGTTAACATCCGCAAATACACTACAATGGAGTTAGATTCTAAATCGTACGTACTACGGGTGAGTATGGAGGAAATTTCAGAACTGATAAGACGCACTCTCTGGATCTTGGAATGTTTCCAAAAGTCCCTCATCGGTTAAGATGCTTCCAGACGCGTTAGGAGTAACAACGCTTTTCAATAGTTCCTCTAGCACTTCATAAAAATCCTCGAACACCATCTTCTCAAATCCCACGCTTTCCAGTAACTTGGTAGTCGCTTCCAGAGTCGATAAGGCCGTCGCTACAGCGATAGTAGGGTCAGGCGCATGAAGGAGATTTTGGACGTATGCGAAAGCAACAGCTGACAGAAAGAATCAACTCGAAGAATTGAACGAGAAAGCAGATACATTAAGACTGACATCTATAGAAGCAGTCGCCGTCACCTTTAATCAAACAATAGTTAGGATGATACTATCAGCTTGAAACAACGCAGACGCTACCTCGAGCCCGTATAATCGATGAATAACCTTGAGATTGAAGATAGTCTATCTGCTGAACAAATGAAGGAGATCCATTTTCGTATTCTGCGCGCAGCTCAGAGATAGGCGCCGCATTGGCTATGAGGGGGCGTTGTACATCGGCAGTAAGGTCTAGTAGGTTCTGTGGAAAAATGTAAGAATTTAGATATTTAGGTAGATATGGATGGATAAGGCGCGCCTGATTAAGCTCATATACTTGTGCTAAGGAAAGTGTTGAGATATCTACGAGTTGCGTCTGTGAGAAACAAGAAATTGGACTAGGGCTCTGGGGAGAACCTGTATCCTCCGTAATCACTGAAGGCCCCGCAGGAGGGTTACTAAGTTCTTCAATCAAAAAAGGAGCATCTGAGCTCGGCCCTGGATGAGGGTCAGACGATTTGGAGCGTAGTTAATCGTTATTCAACAGCATACCTGAGGAAGAAGCTTTGTTATTAGACAAGAGTGAAGGTGACGAGCGTTCCGTATTATCTGCCATGATGAGGGCAAGAAGACGAGAAACTTAAGGACGCCACATAAGCACGTGCCGTCATCGCGGGGTTGCGGTTGAACTGGGGGAGTTGAGAGCTGGGACTGTTTACAAGATTTGGTTTCCATATTTCATGACAGTATAGTACACTACTTTGTGACAACAACACGTTTAATGTCTCCGGAGTGAAACAGCCTCCCACATCCAAAACATAGTACTCATCCACTTCTTGCCAGCGAAGACAAGGAAACGATGCAGGTACCTGCAGGACGCCAAATAATAAAAGGGAAATCGGAAAATAGTCAGACAACAATAGGTATAGACAATGAACCGGAGAGTCCGCAGAATTTCCGGGATAAAAGCTCGGCACTGGGAATGCAGAATAGTATACATACAGCAAAAAGATGAGACTTCACTAGTCCGATGTGATGATTAAATTGAAATAAACTTCGAAGAAAAACTTGTCTGGGCAAGGATGAAGGTGTATCCGTTTGTACAAGAGGAAAAATCTAAACCCCAAATTAGAGATAAAAAAGAGACTAATTTCGGTTGATGTGTTCGAATTAATCATCAAATTGGATAGGATTTGCTTCAATCCATATCCATATCCATCTCCCAATCTTCTTCTTTCATAGAGTCCAGGCCCATAAAAGGGGCGGCAACCTTGGTTTTCGGCACACCTATACCGAGACCGACCTCATACTCGAACCCATACTCGTCAAAGTTCTTCTTCTCCAAGGGCCCTCTGCCCTTGAAAGCATAGACATCTCTCCTGCGACCGGAGATATCGAGGCCACCATCTCCATCGACGTCAATTTCGAACTCATGATCATGATACTCATTCATAGGATCATCCTCGTCCTCCTCTTCTAACGAGCTCGATCTCTCGCTTTCGCTGAACACACTGTCGCTGCGTAGAGAACTACGAGGAATCGATAATGTAACGGAATTGAAGGAAGAGGAAGTAGCAAAATTTGAAACGGGAACTCGGCGTCCACTAGGGCTAGCACCCTGAGAAGATGGACTGTCACCAGAAGACGAAGAGAGGGATGAAGCCCGACCGTAACCTATTCCAGGACCCAAGCTGCGCACTTCGGAGTACGAGTCGTTAAGCGAAGTCGCAATAGGACTGACAGCGCTCGCAGGCGCAGAAGATCCGCCCATCATATAAAGACCGGGACGAACTTGAGTAACGTCCGTAGTAGGAATGGGGTAGTCGTGCAACCTTGGTCCAACAGAGGGCGAACGTGCTGGTATCGTACCCAGCGTTGTAGAAGAAGCAGTAGCAGAGCGCAATACACTGGTAGCAGGTACCGAACTTGACACACCAGCAGATGTTCCTGAGTTGCTACCCTCGGGCAGTGGCAATGTACCGCCACTCAAAAAGCTGGGCCAAAGACTTCGGTCTTCCGGAAGGCTAGTACCCGTCGCCGAGTCCGCAGAAAGATGTGACAAAATAGCAGCGGCTTCAAGAAGCTGCACCTGCTGGTGCTTGCTGAGCACGTACTTCGACGACTCGCGCCAATGAGGAGTGTGCTCCCAACGATGCTTGATGAGGCAAGAGGGATGACGGTAGATCTTTGCGATAGCAAGTGTTAGTTTAGGACATTAAATCAGAAGAAATTTACCTTTGAACAACCTTCGCACTTATGTTCCATGCCCCTCTTCTTACCGCTCTTTATGTTAATGGGCTTGGAGTTGATGACTTGCTGCATCGAAGCGGGCGCGGAAGCTGGTGTCGAGCCGACATTGGTAGCGGCTGAGTCTTGAGGAAGTGCACTCATAGGGATCCCTGTAAGTGTGACAGGTGACTCTAATGATGTAGCAGTCAATAGAGCGGAGATCCCGCTTCTTCCAGAAATAGCACCTGGGGCACTAGTTGTTGCAAACGAATGTGTTGATGGTGAAGAGGGCGAAAGCGAAAGGGTAGCTAGCGAAAGGGCAGTTGGCCTATCAACAAACAAAAGAAAGTTAATTGAACGCAACATTGTATACGTCATGGTAGAGGATGTGGCAAAATTTTGATAAGGACAGTTAGAGTGGAAAGAAAACGAGATGCAGGGAAGATATGTTAAGCAGGATAGACTTACGAGGGTCTTGCAGCTGCATCCCTTGCATCGCTCAGCCTTCTCCTGACCTTTCCTGTAGATGATAACCTCCGTTGGTTTTTGGCAGCATTGCCATTAATGTTGGAGCTCTGAACAGAAGACGACGTGGACACTAAGTCAGGAATTGGAAAGTCCATAGGCGATGATATGGGTATAGGCGCAGCACTGGAAGCTGCTATAGATAATGAGAGTAGGCTCTGAGAAGGTGGAAATTCCTCTAAAGACTGGATCGAAGGAAGGATATGAAAGGAAGAAAGGGAGAAGGTATTCCGTCAGCCTGAGTTTCCCCTTGACTAGAATACTTTACCAGTGTTGTACTCGTTGCGCCCGTTGCAAGCGTCGTCGTTGATGGTACGGTAGAAGACATGTGTAGAAAGCTCAATTTCAAAGAACAAAAAACGCTATAGAGTTGGTCAAAGAAGAAGCAGTTGAAATTTGAGGCTGAGGATGGTGGATCGTGTTCAAAACCAGAACAATTTACACCTCAAGTGACAAGACGGTTATATCGCCAAATGGGGGTGTCTTCGATTTCATTGCCGGCTGTCCTCGGGATGTAATTCTTATGAGTCAGCCAAATACCACACCGGGTATCTACGAGTAATATTGAGTGGGAGGTATGTACTTGTAAACGACTATGAATAATAGACACATTTATCAAGCACCTAGTTTTTCACTGGCCATCTTTGCTCCTTGAACTCTCGCTGAAATCTTTTGAAACGCGACATCTCTCGCGAAATCGGGATTACCATCATGCTTTGGTTTTCTATCTATGCTGAATGGACTAAATCCACAGTCGTCTGTTGCCCCCAACTGATCTTTAGGGATATACTTGCTCGCCTCCATTAGGCTCTCACAGACTTGTTCAGGGGTTTCGACGACAGGATCAAGTGGGTTAATCACACCGATAAATGCAATTTGTTTCACCCCTTTCGCGTCTCTTCGAATGTGCTTCCCGATCTCTTGATGGATCGATGCACGCGTTGCTGCATTTTCGGACGCGAGTTGTATGAGAAAGTATCCTGCGTTGATTCTGAACAGACTTGGAAGGAGCGTATGGTACGGCACCTCAGAGGAGTGCGCAGAATCACAATCTCCGCCTGGACAAGAGTGAACACCGATGTTAACGCGTTCCTCGGGAGAGAAGCGGTCGAGGACACTGAGATAGTATATTATAACCACTGAGTTCAAGTTTTGGGGCACGACACTCACCTGTTGTTCAAATTGATGAACGTCTCCAGAAGGCTTGCGCCTGTCCATGGGTTACGAGGGTCGTTCTTCAATGCCAAACGACCTAGTTACTTCTGAGCGTTGATTATGAATGAAATTCAACAGTAACTGACCTTCCGTAAAATCAATGGAGACTCGTTTCGCCCCCGCTTTGAAACATCCCCGAATGTCCTTTTCACACTAAAAATCTGCATGAATGAACATTTCTGGCACCAAGAGGGTTCATTTTCAACCTCGTCAACAACGTCTCTTTTGAATTGGTCCTTTGGATATCCTTCGATCGCTTTACTCAAGGGATACAGGAGATACATCATGCTTGGTGCAATGACCGCTTGCTTCATCTGGTGACCGTTGCTTAGAGGGGAACTCTTTTGAAAGTTCTGCCAGGCATAATTTTTGTATCTGTGGAGAATTGTGTTCAACAAGCTGAAAAAGGATCATAGTTTTCACGGGTTATATGTACTTGAAAGGCCCTCGGATGAGTTTGGGTAGCTTCCTATGATGTCCGTCATCAAATATTGCCTACAGATAAGTCAAGACTTTGTTAAATTTCTGCAAAGAAATCCACACTCACGAAATATTGACCGCCTTCTGCTGATAGGGTCTCGCTCAAACCCGTACCACCCAGAGAGCTGAAAGTGTTATTTATGGAATGCTCGGACTTACAGGCTATACGTACTCAAGAACTGGATATGTTGCGAATCTATGATGCAAATGAGCAACGATTTCGAAGTACGAACACGCCTGAAAAGTTAAATATATATTCACGAGCTCGATCTCTGTTCTCCATCCGTGATGTAAATCTCCCCAGTCTGCTGCATACGAGACAAAGAATCTGCAGCTGCCTTATCTTGTAGCTTGATCAATTCATCTTTGGAAATATTTCCCAAGTCATATTCCGCGTATGCTTGTTGAAGGTCTATTCAAGAAGAAAAAGGGAGTGAGTTGTTTTCAGATAATGAAGAAATTTATCTGCAACCGACAGTCTGGACGAGGTAAGCTCCCTACAACTTCCGTTGGAATAGGCATGTTGTTGCAACTTAAGGAGTACGATGTTCGTATCTGGCAATGGGTCAGAAAAACAGATGAAGGAGATGATACCGATCGAATGTGCAGTTTTTATATCACAGAAATTTTGCCGAACTACTCGTTATTTCAGAAGCGGCGAAGTGCTCGTGATCCCAGGTGTTCCCCTCGTGTTTGCGGGATAATCTGAAAACAATCGATTGAGTTTTCCGAGCCGTAAACTTCAAAATGTGATTGGAATTAAGAAAGGGAATAGGTTATTATGAACTGCACGTCAATGTACATGGCGAATACGATGAAGAACGGAAAGGCCGTTATGATGATTGAATGTATTGTACGTGTAGCGTCCTTGATCATGAGACCATGAAAAGAAGTCCGACGTAAATTCATGAATGGGTCGTGACGTGTAGGTATCGGGCAGACATGGGTCATGGAGCTTTGAATCAGATGAGAAGAGTGAAATAAAAATATCGTGCTTGATGGAATGTGGAAAAAATTATGAAATGTAATTGCTGGGTTGCAACCTTTGGGGGTCTCGTCATTGCGCTCGTAGCATATTGTCACCTGGGTGGACTAGCTGTCTTCTCGCCCTTTCCGAATTTGAGCTTTCCCAACGAGTTGCTAGGCTGATGATGTACCCGAGGACGTACAGGGCGCACACCACAGTCGATTGGTGCATCGTCACCGCATTTAACATGAGCTCTGAATATGATCAGAAACAGGAAGGAGCAGGATTCAGAAGAGGGTACGTACTTGAGTCCGCAATCATCACATTCTAGAATGGGTTTCCAAGGTCCAAATCTCTTGGAACAGACATCGCATTTACTGACTAATGACCCACCCGAGAAGAATAGATCGAACGGATTCCACGAGAGCGGCTCCGCAACTGGTGCATTAGTTGGAGGAGTCGAATTTCCACTCTTCTTCGTGGGTTTTGCTCCCGGCTTCAGGATAGTGAACCGATGAACAAGAGGAGCCGAGTAATTTCCGTGAAGCGATTTAATGGTAGACCCACCCTCGGTGGCCATCGTGCTAGAAATAATGCTAGACCCAGCAGCGGTATGGTAAGAGTCGAGCGAATCAATGGAAAGAATAGACGAATGGCCTAAAAGATCCGATCCGTTGGCAGGGTGCTCTGCCATGATAGTGGAAGCTTCCGGTGAGTGATCAGAGCCAGGTAAGACTTGGTTGTTGATTGCATTGGGGTCGGGGGAAGCACGGATAGTAAGGATAGAAGACAGAGAAGGCGCCTGAGTCCCATTGCCATCGTGATTGGGATGAGCGCGAACAACAGTAGTGCTGTATTCTGAGATCGCTGAAGCATTGCCATTGAGTAGAGGTTCTTTTCCTGTGAACAAAATTGAGTTCAAATTCAAACAAGGGTTGGATATTGCGACTTACCGTTAGGTGCTTCAGTCCAATCACTGTTTAGCCCAACACCCGAAAGTCCTTGTACCGCTTCCATAAGTTCATCTTCATCATCACTGTCATCAGTCGATGATCCGCTGTTCCTGATATCCTTCCCTACTCCCATTCCGAAGCTTGGAATCCGAGGTTGGGGTCCTGGCCGTTTGTGACCTGTCATGAATTTGATACTTCCTACATTGACATCTTCTCCCTTGTTAGGACGAGAAAGGACTTCGGCTTCGATGACACGAAGTTTCTCGAGAATTTGACGAGTCGTTGGACGAGCGGCGGGATTTGGAGAGCAGCATTCAATGCACAACGATATCAAGTCAGGCGGACATCCTGGATTAGCGAGACTGCGAATCTCATCTGCATCTATGCAGAAAGTCGGTGCGGCTCGCTTGAAATGATGGTCGTCCGCAAGTCGGCGAGCAGCGATCTCACAGAGGATGATACCGAAGGAGAATATGTCGGTAGGAAGATCAAACTCATCTCCAAGGAGAATTTCGGGAGACATGTACGAATCGGTCCCACAAAACGTGAGTCGCTTGGATTCGTCTTCGCTTCGGGCAGCTATCCGAGCAAAGCCAAAGTCTGTAATCTTTAGACGACCATTGGCGGTGACAAGCAGGTTTTCGCCTTTTAAATCACGATGTATGCATTTTCGAGCATGTAAATATGCAAGGGCACGGGCAATATCTGTGGCAAAAGACAACCGAAGACGCCAAGGGAATGGTTTGTTCTTGTCGTGAATGTAATGACGCAGGTTGCCGTTGTCTATGAACTCGGAGACGATGAAAATGCGATTGTCTGGCTCAGGAGCACGAGAGAGACCAAGAAAGAGGACGATATTAGGATGGCGAGATTCCTTCATGAGACGCCATTCACGCTCAAAGTATTTCGCCACGTCGTATTCAGTAGATGGTAAGACTTCCTTGATGGCGACGTCGATTCCGAGATAAGTGCCTAACAGGTGATTAATATACGTTGAGCGAGGTTATGAAGAGAGATTTACCCTTGTAAACCTTGCCAAACGAGCCAGATCCGAGAGTTTTCCAGTCGCCTTTGATATCCTTGATATCCACAACGGATTTGAGTAGAATGATATATTCATCAATACGATGAGCAACTGACCTCGTAAGGAATCACATCGAATGCATCTGAATGCATTGTGGGTCTGAGTGAATTCTACAGGAAAACTCTTCAAAGAACAGGAGAGAGAACAGAATGGTATAAATGGCAGGAGTGACAATGTCACTGACACTGACGGTGAGATTTAGAGAGTCACATTCAATAAGTGACGTAAAGCCTACTTACAGAGTCGGGGGCGGGGCGGCGGGGTGTACAGCCACAAGCATAGACCTCCCGAGTCTCCCCTAGCGGTTCAAAACCAGTCAAAAAACTAGAGGTACGAAAATATATAAAATTTACTGTGGTACCCCGGTCCCAATTGATGTTCAGACAAAGACAAAAGATTCACACGTAATCAACAGCATCGGCCGAATCACCTGGAGGCTGGCATCTATTATGGTCGGGTCTGAGGAGCTAGTCAGTATTGAACAAAGAGAAAAAAAAACACTTTGGACCTTCGACGGCTCCGAACTAAATAGTGACTTGGTCAAGATCGCGTTTTTACCGCTCTCGATGTGGAAGTTCATGTTGGAGGGTGTTGAATTCCCTACCACTGCGGCCTACTACGGCTTCACATCCCGGCGCGTCGTAGTTGCGCCGCAGTGAGAGCCGAGTGAGAGCCTTCAAAGAACTTCAGCTGATGGGTAAACATCGGAAATCGGTTGCCATAGAGATTCGGTCGCGGTGTCTGAGTAGGTCAGGGCTCCTCAGGGTTCCCCTGTATACGCAGCCTAGTTTCTGGAAGAAAAAAAAGTGTATTACGCTGGAATTCCAGCTTTCCTGAAGTAGAAATATTTGCCCAAAGAAATTGAGAGCTCCACTGAGGATTTATATGATAGGAACTCATCCAGGGGTGTATTGAAATTGGACGCGCTATTAATAATAATAGTAATTCCTTATTCCGATTCATACCTTCAACGCCTTGTAATACTGCACGGTCTACACACCTACGACCACGACACCCGACGACTATCTTGCTTGGGGCTTCCCCACTGCATCTAATGACGGACATTCTCAGATCCTATACTGATTTATCCCCTTCGACACCTCGGTTCCATGTTTCAACGGTTTTACAGTCGATTATCAACGGTACATATTTTTTGACGTTTATCAAAGAAAAATTTGAGCCCGTATTGAAGCCCCTTTGCAAAGCTCTTCCTTTAACTTTTGACCAATCAACCCGTGCAGTGCTAGTCAGGCTACTGTTGAAGGACTTGAGAACGCTGAGCTCGAAATCTAGACTATTCCATAAAGGTACGTCCACTCAAAACTCTTCTGGCAGCGTAAATCTGATGGCGTTGATCATCTTCCATAGATGCTGCCCTTGCATTATTGGCTCTAAAGACGCTAGGCAGAGTTCCCGTTGGATCCGAGCCACTCACTGAAGCTTCAAGCCTCTGCACCTTGTTGGAATTGTCAAGTTCGCTCTATAAGGAAGATAGGAACGCGTCTTCTGAGGCGTTGAAATGTGTAGCGAATACCTTGCTATTATACGATCACGCTAGAGTGACATTCATTTCGAAGGAAGTTGGTGGCGGAGAGTTCTGCGCAAGTATGTTGGAGGTGAGTACTTTTTCTCAGGTGGATTTTACGTGCTGATGCTCATATCTTATATTCTAGAAAGCGACAACTCCTGAACAATTATTCACTCTTTCCAGAATCATGTTTCTCGCAACTGCTTCTCCTTCCTCTTTAATTCTTTCTTTAGTCGAAGACAAGCGGCATGGACGCACAACAATTGATGTAATCGCGATGAAAATAGACATTGTTCTCTCCAATGTCTTAGGAAATAAGGCCTTTGCTCGTGACGCCATGTCCGAACTCTTGAAATTCTCATTCAATCTTCTGTTACATTATCCCAAGGTCCGTCCCTGGATTGTAATTAGTTTCGATGTCCTAACCATGCCTTTGGGTTAGTTACACGGTTTAGCCTCCGCGTCGTCCAGAAGTGAGCAAGAATTTCAAAGCCCAAATCTTGATGGGTACGTATCATTGGATGCATGAAACACCCTTTGCTTATAATCCTATCAGTCTTCTACCCCCCTTGTTGCGCGTCTACCAAAACCTACCTCGCACATTCCCTATACCACTGGCCCCACCATTAACTCATGCCATACATGCACTCGTTACTATACCCATGACGCCTACTCTAATAACCTTATGGTTTTCTGCCACTCGTAATTCAACATCCCGCCACGTACTTCCACCGCAAACCCCTCGGCCCAGAAGCTCAAGCACTCTAGACCGTGCTCTCAATGTTTTTGCTGCGGGACGTCGATCCCTCTCTATATCCTCTAATTCCCCTGCTTCCATGATCGGAAACTCTTATCACGACGTCGTGGTCCGAACAATGGACCTCCTCGAAGTCGTCTTCTCGTTTCATTTCCCCTCAAACTCCAACCCAGATTCACGCGAAGTCCGCGAAGCGTTCAAGAATGTCTTGGTTGGGTCAGCAATGTCCGTAGATACAAGTCTCGACGAACTCGTATCGCCCTTGCTGGCGTTATGCACTCGGATATGTATGATGGACAAGACCTCCCGCAAACGCGTGAGGGAGTGGATTATACCCCCTAACCTAGACCGCTCATACCCATTGGATGAGAGAGATGATTTCTTGGGCAAGTGTATTCGTTTGCTTGGAAGTGTATACCATCTGAGATTGAAGGCCACGGTCGGGGAGATGCTTTACGCTGCTTGCGATTGTGATCGTAAGCATCACTGACTTTTACTTCTTTGTCATTCTCAAACCTTACATGAATAGCTTCAATCCTCTCCAGTCTTATTGGCTATGGGCACGTTGCAGGATTCTTATTCAACAAAGGAATACTTTCTGCACCTCCTCCGCCTTCAAACGACCCTCATTCCTCACAGCGCGTCGTCAACCCCATCACCGGAACATATGACACAATGCCCCCAGGCGGTTTGAACAGTCATATTGCCGAAATGACTGAAGAAGAGAAGGAAATCGAAATGGACAAGCTATTTGTGCTGTTCGACCGACTCGATCGGTCTGGGGCACCACCTCCGGATCAGAGGAAGACCGCCCACTCGACCGTAAAATCGAAACGCACCCCCAAATAAATTCATCCAACAGTTTTTTGACTTATCCCCATAATTACGCTTCCGCGTTCTATCATCTATATCCTTTTCATTGCTAAAGACCGCCCTAGTTTTTGTTCTTTCTTTATATTCTGGGCTGTCTCTTCCTTTCCTTCTATCGATGTTCTTTCATGACACGATACATTTTATATTTGGTGAATGGCTGGAGAAACATGGAATCTACTGGAATATTTTCATGACACTTGTCGTATCCCGCATCTACTTTTCTATCTTATCGTACCGTCGCCTTCTAGATTTCATTTGCTATTCACCGTTTATATCTATATGTTTTATTTCGCTATATATATATGTATCCATAGAGTAGTCCACTACTAGTAAAAATCATTTTACTGACAAACCCGGACTGGGCCGAAGTTGTCCTAGATTGGTGCTTGGCTTTTAGAGGCAAAATCTCCAGGCGACATTAACCACGGCGCTGGAGCAAATGCACGTCAACGAAAGAGGTGAATACTTGCGCTATCGACCTAAATTGTACAGGGAGTGTTCATAATATATCCTGGTATATGTATGTACTCGCTATTAGTACAATTGTAAACAACATAATACAATTCCACATTATATCCACAATCACAGCGATAGACACCGATCCTACACTGCTCCTGCGGCACCCCCTTGGCTGGGGGGGTAAGAAATCACAATGTCATTCGATGGAGTTAATGTGGTGTCTTGGTATTGGGGGCAAGGGTTTTTCCGTCTTTGCGCTTGGGGGTTGTGGTCCATCCTTTCTCCAGAAAAGGTATACGTTGAGAAGATCCTAAATCATCATATAATAGAATTTGTTTAGGGTCTCAACCTCCAAATCAATTTATGTACTTACTTTGTGAGTTCCAAAAATGACGATTGCAGCAACAGGTACTGTTGATCATATGAAGTAAATTATCACCATTCATCTGAGACCCAGGATAAATTCTTACTTACATATTGCTAAGATGATATCCAGTTGAACCAGGTCTTCTTCTGAATTATTTGCATCAATGAACTTCAGAAAAAAGTATAGCAGACTAGTTCTACACAAAACAGAATCAGTGCATAAGGGAGTTTGGGAAAACTCGCAACTTGCATTGCGCCAACGAGGCTGGAAATTGTGAAAGCTGACATCCGGATAAACAATGACCTGTAAATGCTCCTCCGCAAAAATGACCAGTGTTTGCGGAAAGATAGGCATAGAAGCACTACAACAAATTTTGAGCACCTTAGCAATAACCGAATACATAATTTTCGGCTATTCACAATTCAAAACAAGAGATGCAACCACAAAGGTAATCACAAGTGCCGCGTTAATGCTGCTGCTATAAAAGAAATTAGGAGTTTGATTTTTTTGAATGGTGTACGAAACAACACACGGAAGATGAGAATCTGATTCGCTACAATATGAGATGGAGGTAAACGTGGCTTCTGGTCTAGTAAGGGTTAACTTGGGGACATGCAATGAGTGACTGTTTTCCGTCAAGGTATACATAGAACTAAATCTCACACTCAATGATTCGATGATTAGGACAACTAAGATAACATAAGGAGTGGTTATAAGCTAGGGAGTAATGGTTAAAATATTAGAAACCAATGGTAGTAAAGCAACTGAAAAAATCATTCACCGTTATACGCCAATAATGCATTCCTCTTACAGCTTTCCCTGCAAGCATTCCTTGAGTATTGAGATAGAGCTCGAAGATCAATGCGTCATTATTTCAGATGCTCCATGACAAAAAATGGACTCACTTGAATGACCAATGCCAGGGAACCAGCAGCTACACTGAATAAGTATTATTTTTAACTGTGTCTTTAGTAGGACAGAAAGGCATTCAGAATTAACCCTCACAAAGAAGGAGCGGAGCGAGTGAATGCTGACTGTGCGATGCACAGAGAAATCCCAGGATCCTCATCATATGCATGCCCAGCAAAGAAAAGAAGTAGGTAGGATGCGCAATACACTATCCAGCTGATGAGAAAGTTGTACCAAGTGGCCTGACGAGGTACGGAAGAAAATGATGCCGCAACCAAAGTGATGATGGAACCAACTAAGCCTATAAGTTGCAAAGCCACAAAAGTTGTAGTTTCAGCATGAAACTACTTTGCGACTACGAGGCATGTTAGTATGGTGGATGGAATCATACACCAGTCCCTCACCTTCACTCGATGGCTCAACATTGGCTAACAGTACGTGTACCATGCCTCATTCGAAGATAACAAGGACCCAGCGCCGTTTTTTGGGGGGTAGAGTCAACTTCGTATTTTTATGTGAAATTTTCACTGGGCAACATGATCTGTGGTATCAACATCTTCATTACATAAATAATCAGATCACAAAGATCATCTTAGCGAAGCCCGGAGCTCATGTAAAAAGGAGACTGATGCACTCACTGCCTTCCAGGACCAGTCTGAGTATGACTACAAGCTTGAGAACTTGCTATCCTAAGCGTTGATTCGGAAAATCAAGATGATTGCGCATCGTATTCTGGAAGGAATTGAGGCTGCGTCGATGTCGATGCAATGGATGTAGGAAATAAGTTAACACTGCAAGGTCATCATCAAGATTCAACAGGATCGTGAGTCATTATTGAGTTGAGATACCCGACTACAGTCAGTCAACTATGTACACTGTAAGAAGCAGCAGCAGAAGCAAGTGAGTTACTGCGAAGCAAGAGATAGTTTCGGAGTCGGACGTTGAAAGTCAACTGCAGGATTAACACAGAGGAAATGTGACAAGCCGCGGTTGAGCTTACATGAAATGATTGTTCGTCGTCAGAAAATAAAAGACGTGACCAAAATTGATGTTTATCGTTTTTCTCGTTTTTGCCATTTGTGACCAACACTTTATACTCTGAGTCCGGCGAGAAAAATCTGTTATTGAGAAGTTTCATGAAAAAAAATTGGACTTACTCGGAAGACCAATGCCAAATAACAAGCAGGAACCTGAAGCACTAAATGAGTATCATCATGGTATAAAAGTGTGAACCCACTGTGAACCCTGACAAAGATGGACCGGAGTGGATGAATCCTGATTGATTGATAGATAGATATATACGCGGCTCCGTCGAGTCGACGGGGTCCCACAAGGGAACAGCCGGGCCCAGCAATCTTCGCTGCAGCGAATGCTCATCCAACCTGGGATGGTAGACTGCAGCTAGAATGAAGGGGATATAGTACAGGGTAGTTGTTGTATACATATAAGAATAGAACAGAACAGACGCAAATCACTCCTCTTCCGACTCATAATCGCTTTCAACATGTTCCAAGGAGCCATCTAAACCAGTATCTAAAAAGAGTTGCCAGAGAGTCACGACCTCGTGGATGAACTTAGCGGTGGGGATGATTAGGTTCCAGTCGAAAACTAATAACCTGAGATAGTGTAGCGCAGTGGAATCCGAAAGGTTTGGGCTGCGTGGTAGCGGCCGGGACTGTCGAATGGACAAGAAGAACTCGGATCGGAGAGAAGCGATAGAGGTAAGAGACGGGCATTGAAACAGAAGGTGTTGTGGAGTCTCTCCCTGCTGATTACATGCACGACAGGCTCGATTGAGAACCTCTGTCGGGGTGAGCTGACGAAGGGGTGAGGCAGAGGCTCGGAATACTTGGGGGGTGAGGTCACCGCAGAGGAGTTTGGTGACTGAGCGACGATGCGCGTGGTTCTTGATTTGAGTGAGATAATGGCGAAGTCCGATGATTTGCAGTTTTGCCGGACCTTCTTCCTTGGGTTCTAGGCGATTTCTGAGTAAAGAGAGTTTTGACCAGGTGTCGATATGGGATTGTAGTTCGGATTTTGTGGAGAACTCAATGGTTTTGATCAGAGTGTCAATACAGTCGCTGTTGAGATCCCGAAGGTGAGGCAGGCGGTGGTGGCCCGGGAGTTGGGAGATGGCATAGTCTAAGTCCGAGAGCCAGCGCGGCGGAGGTTGTCGTTCTCCCAGAGGGCCAGGAACGCATAGTGAGAGGGGGGGAGCGATGAGGTATTTGAGGTAACGGAGTGCAAGCGATGCGCGGCGGGTGCGAATAGGCATGATGCCCGATTCGGTGAAAAGTGGTGTGATGACAGAGTTGTTGGAGAGGTTGAGCATACGACGTAGAAAGCGTAATTGGACGTCTTCTAGAATCTGGATAAGACCAGGGTCAGTATCGGGTATGATCTCGCATCCATTGGTCAGGTGGCAGTCCACGAGCGCGGTGTATAGTTGTTTAGTGATAGAGGGAGGCATGCGTCGATTTCCAACAAGTAGATCGCAGCCAGTGATTGCGCGTGCAGTCCCGACGGCGGCGTCACGCTTTTCGGTATAGTGGGGAGCGAACATGTTACGGTGAGTGGATTGAAAGAAGATGCCAACGTATCGGCCCACGTCACGGAATTTGAGGAGTTTATCGGAAAGTGTGAGTTGAGGAAGGACCAAAGGGAGGCGACCGAAGAGCATGAGCCACGACTTTCCGGGGCTGACAAGAAGTGAGTTGTTTTGACACCAGATCTGAAACGTTCGGAGATGGCGTTGCAGGCCCGCATGACCTCGAGAGATGAGTACAATGTCGTCCGCATGTTCAAGATGTGAGATAACTACCATCCGGAGCTCGACATCCTCGGGGTCAAAGGATAGGTTAAAAGTTGAGAGGAATATGTTCCAGAGGGTGGGAGAAGAAGGGTCACCCATGAGGACTCCACTGCACGCGTGGAATTCGTGGGACAGTTGGCCGTTGTGGGCGATGATGTAGGTCATTTGGCTGTAAAGTGATCGAAGCCAGTCGAAGTACTTGCCAGTGAGACCCGCGTCGAAGAGTTTGTTCCATAGGGAACTCTGGTTGGTAGAGGGGAAGGCATTGGAAATATCGACAAACGCTAAGTAGATGGTTTTCCCCCGTGCCCGAGCTTTGTCGATGATGGTACGGAGGATGAATGCGTTGTTGTTTGTGCGGTAGCCTTCCCGAAAACCATTCTGAGAAGGTGGGATGATGTTGGACTGCTCTAAGGCTAGGCAGAGTTTGAGGTGTACAAGAAGAGAGGCGAATTTGAGGACGCAGCTCTCGAGGGCAATGGCGCGGTAGTTGCAGGTTTTAGTTGAATCTTTACCAGGTTTAGCAATGGCAATGATGGTCGAGGTGAGCCATGATGAGGGAATTTCGCGTTGTTCAATAGCGAGTTGGAAGAGAGGGAGGAGGAGATCATTGTCAATGTCAATTGTGCCATGCACAGAGAAGTTTCCGGTATTCCATTATACTGGAATGCCCAGCAAAGAAGCTAGAGAAAGTAGGTATGTGGCACAACCGTTTTTGGGGGTAAAATAGGGTTAAAATTCGACTGGACTTCACATGTTTATGGAAGGTTGCAGGTACAACTCGAGCAAATCACGCTACATTCTGTGTTATCGACCATCTTCATTGCGATCAATAATCAGATCGCAGAGATCGTAGTAGAGCCAGGGAATCGTACAAAGATGCGCCCAACTTGTCGCCGTCGAAGACTAGTACGTAGAAAGAGTCAATCCCAGCATTCAAAAGCAATGAAAAAGACAACAAATTGATTCCAAGCGGTGCCGGTCGAGGCGTGTTTGACTTGAATAACTCCACTCATAAGAAGGTACTTCTATTGACTCAGAGTGGGATGATCGTGCATGGGAAGGAGTCGCAAGGCTATGGAGGAAGCAAAGATGGATGTTCTTCAGCATATTTGAATAAAAAGCAGCAGCAGCAGAATCGACGGAGTTTCGAAGGAACTTATCTCGGCGCTATCCTCGACGTGTGCATTGATCATTGCTAAGAGACGAAAGCTATGTTAGTGGATGAAGAGAGAAATGTTGATCGACCAAGTTGGCCAAGATTCATGTCTGGAGCAAGCCACCGAACGAACCACTTTGAATGAACCACTTTGAATTGCCTGACAATGGCCATTTCCAAATAGCTATTTTACAGTACTCGAGTGAAGATCTCAAATTTACAGCCAAGATCTAGTAACAGAGAGGCCCCAAAAGCTGCTTTGATGAATAGCTTGTATCAAGTCACAGAAGCCAACACATCAGAGATCAAATCATGGCTTACACATCACACATTGAACTGGAGCTTTCCGGACTCGAGGAAGAAGCTCAATCCTTCACCGGTCTAGGATTACGAGGCAAACCCCTTGCACGATCACTCGGAGACCTGCTGATGGGGGAACCGTGATACTCCGGGTGGTCGCCTGTGCGTTCAGTGTGTTCATTTTGGTCGGCGACGATGTTGGAGTGCGAGGCCGATCCCCGAATATCGCGCACAAATTTGTCGGACTTTGGAGACGCACTCGGAAGACTCGGAGGAGGAGAACGCTCAGATATCGGGGATAGACTTGAGAAACTCGAAAGAGTAGACAGAGTATCCCGAACTGAAGAAAGCGTGTCCCGAAACAAGGGAGGTGTGGAAGAAAGCTTCACAGTCCCCCGATTCATGTCGGAATATACTGAAGAGGTTTTGTACCTTGAGTGGAAACTGAACCTTGCACGGGGAGGTTTTTGAACAGGCTGGCGATGAGCCGCGAGAGGCAGAGGTAGGGAATCAACGGGAAGCTCGCGATCTTTCTCCTCAGAGTCAAAGCTGCTCTGGGCTCTGTTCAAATCAAGTTTGAACTTTTCCGGAGCGTAGTACACGGGTGCAAAATCTGCTCCTTCAGGTGTTTCTTTCTCCTTGACTGAAAACAAGCACAAGCAAACGAAGGTGGGCGGGTGGTTTATTTAAATTGAGGAAGCAACCAGCAGAAAAAAGATAAGACGGCGTACGAAATTCGGACAATCCTTTCCTAAACTGAGTCCTACACCAAACCCCCAATATGGAGGTGAGGACAATCAAAAGATACGAAGTAATCGTCATCGTTGCGAAGAAAGGCCATGTTTGGAAGATGAATTGATACACTTTTGGATAGGAAAAAGAGAAAGGTGAGAAGGTGTGAGGGTGAATCCGCGATCTTTGAGTTGATGTAGGTGGAAATAACTTACGAGGACTAGCAAATATCCCACTCGAGCTTGCTAATAATAACAGCGAAATGCCAGCAAAGACAATAAACTGCCGACGGTCCTCGCGACGAACATATGTCCAACCCTAGTTAAATCGAAGAGGTTCGTTTGTCCAAACAAAGTGAGTTTTCTATGAGCATAAACATATGTACGACTGACCAAAATTGCCCAGGGGAGCTCGAGCTATCGAAACGAAGAAAAAATTGGTTCAGATAAGTTTTTTGAACGGAGTATAGAATATAGGAAAAAAAAAAAAAG
>MU823730.1:0-23782 GCA_027921425.1 Lentinula novae-zelandiae | reverse complement strand
AACCGGGTCCACACGAGTTATTCCCCTCAGACAAAAACCTAGGGCCAGACGGTCCAATCCTTTTGGGGATCAATGAATGGCTAGCGTTCGCGAGTGAAAGCACAGAACAAGAGGCGGAGGAAACCCTCGAGGCGGGACGATCTGCCAGGGAGGCAGGAACCCCGCAACCAGCAAAGGATTCAGAGGAAGCCTATCAAAAGTGGAAGAGTAAAGACACGGAGCGATCCTTTTCCTGGCCTGGAGATAAACAAAAAGTCAGGTGGAAGAGGAAAAGGAGAGAGCATGGACCTTACCCCGATCTCCCCACCTTAGACATCGAAAGTCTGAACATACCCAAAATTCCTTCAAGGTTTGGTCTAACTCCCAAGGGTTCAATAAGGCGTAATAATTTCCGAAGAAAGCAGCTCATAGTGGGTACCCATGTGGTGGAACGAAAATCGGATCCCACCATACAAGGGAAACCCATCAGCTTAATAGGAGCTGCTGGGATGGATCACCTACTGAGGGAGGGAACCCCAGCCTATTTCCTCCACATATCGCCCACGAAGGAAGAGTCCCCTACCGAAGAAATGCTCCGGGCGAGTGATATCAGCTCCCCAGAGGAGGTGCAGCAACCAAAGGATCCTGAGAGTGGGAGCCTTAGTCCAGAACAGGGGAAGGTCGTCACGGAACTCGATGAAGAAGAATCGAAGCGCCAGGAGACGGAGGAGTTAAAGAAATCCATTCCTGCCCAATACCAGGACTACCTGGACAAGCTAGGACGCTACCTCCGCACCGACCTTACGATATCAAAATCGAAACGGAAGGGGATGCGATACCTCCCATAGGGAAGCTCTACAACATGTCTGAGAAGGAGCTGAAATCTCTTAAGGAGTACATCGACGAGATGTTGGGAAAGGGGTTCATACGATCCTCCAGCTCCCCTGCGGGAGCTCCGGTACTGTTTGCCAAGAAAAAGGATGGTACCCTAAGACTCTGTGTCGGCTACTGAGCCCTGAACAAGATCACGAAGAAGAACAGGTATCCCCTTCCGCTGATAGGCACCTTAGTGGATCAACTGCGGAAGGCGAAGATCTTTCCAAAAATCGACCTCCGCGCAGGATACAACAACGTCAGGGTAGCACAGGGACACGAGTAGAAGACTGCATTCCGAACTCGGTATGGGTCATTCGAGTACCTGGTAATGCCTTTTGGGCTCACAAATGCTCCCTCTGTGTTCCAATTCTTCATGAACGAGATCTTCCACGACATGGTGGACGTTTGCGTGGTGATCTACTTGGACGACATACTGATCTATTCAGACGATGAAGTATCCCATGTGGAACATGTCAGGAAGGTCCTTGAACAACTACGGGCGAACCATCTCCATGCAAAACCGGAAAAATGTGCATTCCACGTTGACACTGTCGAATACTTGGGGGTGATTATATCACCATTGGGAGTATCCATGGACCCAGAGAAGGTGAAGGCAGTAATGGACTGGCCAAAACCAAGGACGGTCAAGGAGCTCCAGGTGTTCCTCAGATTCGCAAACTTCTATAGGAGGTTCATAGACAACTACTCGGGAATCACCAAGGTGTTCACGAAGCTCCTCTGAAAAGACTCAGTGTGGAACTGGACTCCACAGTGCAGCAGTGCCTTTGAACTTCTGAAGTCAGCCTTCTCCAAAGCCCCAGTTTTGGGACATTACAACCCGGACCTACCGGTAATCCTCGAATGTGATGCTTCCGACTTGGCTATAGCAGGGATCCTATCACAGCTGGATCCTGAAACAGGGGAAATACACCCCATTGCCTTCCATGCGCGATCAATGATCTCCGCGGAACTGAACTACGACATCTACAATAAGGAGCTCTTAGCTATTGTGGACTGCTTCAAACAATGGAGGGCGTACTGCGAAGGATCCCGACACCAGATCCAAGTATATTCAGATCATAACAACCTCCAGTACTTCTCCACGACGAAGCAACTGACAGCATGACAGGCTCGTTGGGCGGAACTCCTTTCGGGATACGATTTCGTCATCAACTATTGACCAGGGAGGTTGGGAGCCAAGCCGGACGCGCTCACCCGAAGATCAGACGTGTACCCAAAGAAGGGAGCTCCAAGGGATCAAGTCTTAGCGGGAAGGGAAAGGGTACTCATACCTCCAGAACGTCTGAACGCTACCATCCTCATGAACGAGGACCTACTAGTAAATTGAGTAAGGGAAGCTCCAAAGGACACGACTATGATCAAAGCACTGAAGAGGATTGCGCGTAACGAGGAGGAATCTCTTGTTTGGGAGGATGGGATGATGAAGAGGGGAGGTCGTATATATGTCCCAGACACTGGAACTCTACGAAGGGAGGTTCTACAGTCGTACCACGACCATAAACTGAGGGGACACCCGGGAAAAAAACGCACCAAGAAGCTAGTAAACCAGCTATTCTTCTGGAAAGGGCTGTCCACAGACGTGAACTACTATGTGCGGAGCTGCCACCCGTGTCTGAGAGCCAAAGCCAGTTGCTCCAAGCCCTACGGGAACCTCTGCCCACTACCAATTGGTCAACGACCTTGGTCCTCAATATCCCTGGACCACATCACCCAGCTCCCGACCACAGCAGGTCCGGAGAAGTACAACGCTATCCTTGTAGTAGTCTGCCGACTCACCAAACAGGCTATATATGTTCCTTGTCATACGACAGATAAAGCGGAGGACTTCGCCAACCTATTCATAACACACATCTTCTCAAAACATGGGATGCCCTCTGATATCACGTCTGACCGAGGCTCCCTATTCATGTCTCAGTTCTGGAGGGAGCTTTGCAGAGTGTTAGGAATCGAGTCTCGCCTATCCACGGCATACCACCCCCAAACGGATGGACAAATGGAACATGTAAACCAGTCGGTGGAGGCATACCTCCGAATTTACTGCGCTTACGACCAAGACGATTGGGAACTCCTGCTCCCGATAGCAGAATTCGTGTACAATAACACCCCCAACACCACGACAGGTGTCTCGCCCTTCTTTGCCAATAAAGGATACCACCCAAAGTTGTCAATCACACTGGAACGGGTGCAGAGAGTGGAGGTCAACGAGTATGCCGCCAACCTTAAGGAGCTACATACGTACCTCCAGGAACGAATCCGAACAGCGAATGAGGTATATATGAAGTATGCGAACCAGAAACACCAGGAGGCTCCGGACTGGAAAGAGGGCGACCAAGTCTGGCTGAATATGGAGAACGTTAAGACTAGGCGACCCATAAAGAAACTGGATCACAAATGGACGGGACCGTATTCGATACTGTCGCAAGTAGGAAGTCATGCCTACCGACTGGACCTCCCGGGAAACCTCCATAAGATCCACAATGTGTTCCACGTGGATAGACTGAAGCCCCACTTCCATGACAAGTTCAGATTGCAGAACTCCCCACCCCCTCCAATCTTCGTAAAAGGAGAATCAGAACACTTTGTGGAGAGCATCCTAGACTCGAAACTCATTAAAGGAAAGCCCGAGGAGGTGGAATACCTTGTTAAATGGGAGGGTTACGATGAGGACTTCAATTCGTGGGTGGGATGGGAAGGAATGGCAGGCTCATTGGAACTTATGAAGCAGTGGCATAGGGAGCACAATAGAAAGCGTAAACCAAAGCGGGACCAATGGGAGCTACTGGAGAAGCAGGCAGAGGATGACAGGGAGGAGGTAGCGGGATCAAGAGGGAGCACAGGGAGCGAGAGGGGAGAGAAAGAGGGAGGGAGGCGGAGGAGCACCAACTAACGACCAAAAGACAACACGACACGATGAATAAATATTTTTTTTAATTCCCATTCCAAACTTCATTCTTTTTCTATTCATTCACTCCTCACTTAGTGCGCTACTCCCAATTCACATCGAATGCATAAGAAAGAAGCGATTCACATTCAGGAAACGGACTACGGACTACGCAACACTAGACAAAAAAGCAACAAGAAAAGTAGCAAAATCGTACAACGGAATACAAGCAGATTACAACGCGGGACTGGACCTCTCGTTCTTAACCGCCACATCACCCTGCATCACAGCTTCAAACTCCTCACGAGACTCATATAAATCCTCGCCATTGTCATCAATCATTGTGAGGTCGATAATGTTGGGAACGACGGGGACAGACGGGATTAGAAGGGGGGACAAAGGAGAACGAGAAGCAGGGAGGAAAAGGGGAGTCTGAGCCATGACAGGAGTCTCCGAACCTCCTACAGGAAGATCCCTGTCGCCCTCCTCCGCGGGTGTTGCAACGTTCAGATGAACAGCAACGCCCGTCTCCCCTGTAACCCCCACAACCTCCCTGGGAGCATTTTCGCCATCCCCCTCCACTAAAACAGAGCCTTCCAAAGGGGAAGGACCGCCCCCAATGCCAGGAAGCCCCGCTGAAGTGGGAAATAAGTAATGGGGTCCTGGGGTGTCAATCATATCGCGAATATAATTGGCGATAAGACGCTCCCAGGAGACCATAATGGAATCCATAGCAGGGACAGCGGGAAGGTGATCGGAGGTAGGGGAAGGCATAATGGGAATGGGGTGATCGAAGGAAAAGAATCTCCTATGAAGAGGAGGCTCCAAGGAACCAGGACGGTATCTACATATCCGGCGTGCTGGGTGGCGGTAAGGAAGGCGTCGTGAGAAGGGAAACGAGAATGGGTCAACATCTCCTGGTACAGACCTTCGACCCGGTCTGCCGCGTTGGAATAGTAATACAAGAGACTACTTGTCGACCGAAGATGCAGTTCACCATGGGTAAAGCGAGCCTGGGACAAGTAACCCAAAACGAGGTCAACAACGGAGGAAAGACGCTCGGGAGTGTGATGGAGGCCACAATACAATAGGAGAGTGATGGCCTCCAAGAGACCTCCTACATACCGGTTATGGTAGTGGAGCAAGTTCGCAGGATCGGCTTGATAAAGTCGGTGAGCCAAAGTGGCCAACCGACGAACTAAAGCCTCCGAGGCATCGAGTTTCCGCTGGACCTCTGAAAGGGAGGGCAGCTCGACCTCGTACAGACCCTCATCTTCCGGGTACTGCCTAATCAAACCTTCGGCGACATGAGCCCTATCCCGATACCGGCAAACCATTTCCTCTAACTCCTCCAGACGATCTCGTTGACGCAATGCACGAGCATTAGCGGAGCCGAGCTCCGCGTAAGCATTGGAGGAACGACTACTAGCGTCATCAACCTGCTTACGGAGCTCCCCGATCTCCTGCTTTTGATGCTTCGCCACCTCCTTGTAGGCATCCACCCCGGCAGAAGCGATACGAAAACAGGTCAAAAGGTCCTGAAAAGGGAAGACGACTCAGATCAGTGAGAAGGAAGCAAGGGGGAAGGAAACATACCTCAGAAGGAGGCTCAGGCAACTCTGCTTCGAGAGCCTGAAATTGGGACAGAACTCGTCAATACTCAGCACGGTCTGCTGCAACCTCCTCCAACGACCGACGACTAGCTTCAAGCTCCTGGCTCCGAAGGTCCAACGAAGAGGAGGTGTCGCGGAGGAGGGAGGTCAAGGTCGAAACCTGACCACGAGACTGTGCAAGGAGCGTTCGGAGCTCCTCTACCTCCGTTTTCATACGGTCAATTTCAACCCTTAGAGCGGAAGAGGCTTGGGAACGGGGGTAGGGGCACAAAGGCTCCCGAGAATGCTGGAGAGGCATGAGGTTCAAACAGAAGAAAAAGGGAGAAAAAAGTAAACTGACTTGTTGAACAGGGGGGGTTTTTATCCTGCTCCGGGAAAAGTCTTCCACCTCGCTTGGAGGCACGAACTGCTCAAACGAACCAGCCTGCGGAACGCAATGGGGGATCTCGGTGTAACCCTGAGATTGAGATTGGTCAACAACCAACCGATGGGAGGGATCCACAGGAAAGGGGTGCCCTACTTCCGGCAAAGTGGAAATCTCCAAACTGGGAACATGGGGAGGACGGAGGACGAGAACCACGCGACGATAGTCTGAACCCCCCTCGACCTGTGAAACTGTAGGTGCAATGGGGGACGACCTATCCACAGGCTGTTCAGGACGGCGATGCTTGGGGGTAGAACCAGAGTCCACCTTGACTAGTCGTTTGCATTTTTTTGTAACCGGAGCACGAGGTAGGAGGGAAGAATCGCCAGCTAACGGGGAGGTGTGAGGAACTGATGGCGATGGTCCAGGAACCAACGGTTGGTGCTGACGAAACTCCCAAAGCTCCTGACGATCCAGCTCCCGCTGATCCTGGTCATCCAAAGGGTTCAGCTCAAGAAGAGCACTGGCCGAATTAGTGCTCTGTTCAACACGATCCGCCACTGCTCAGTTGGAAGAGAATAGCGGGTGCGCTGACCCGGGTCTCCGTGGACCTCCAGGAAACGACAAGCAAAAGCCAAGTCGCAAGAGCACTTACGGGAAAAATATCGGAAGCGCGCTAAGCGCCCAAGGATACAAGGCTTCTTGTCGTCGCAATTGCTACACCGAGCAAGATGGGGAACAATAGAACAAGTACCTGTCTTCTTACCACGAACACAAGTGGGACACGGCAATCCCGCAGCAGCCAGGATAGACCACAAGGGATCATCCACGATGTAACGAGCAAGCGAGACGCCGACCCCGAAAACGGATTTGAACAGCGATAGCTGCCCAAGGGAAGGTTCCTCCACATTACTTACGATCTCGTCCACATCAGAGTCGCGGCAGTTCGGAGATAAGGGAGGTACGCCAGGAGCATCGGGAACCCCAACAGGAGTAAAAGCGTAAGGTGCAGTCATGGCAGTTGAGTTTTACTCGGGTGATGACAGGTAGGAGGATAAAGAAGGCGGACGGTGAGGGGAAATGAACTTATAAACGAAAAAAGTTCGATCACGTGGGAACCACGTGATATTTCGACGTGAAACCTCCTCGGAGGCTCGGAGGAGTGAAGGGGGGGGGTAATGTCATGCCCTGTCCCTAAAAGCTCCCCTTGTTACCCTCCTAGACATCCCAGAACCGCTTACCAGCTCCTTTGCACCTCCCAAATAACCTCCCATGAAACCCCCATGAACCACGGAACCCTAGCCAACCTCCCGACCAATGCTAACCTCCGTCTGAAGTGACAGCCCCGCGACTCGCATATGCCGCCGAACAACCCCCCATCAATTCAGCCTCATGGGCTCCGCATTTCACGCCAGCCCCATTAGATGCTTGTTTATTACAATGTCCCTTTACCTATTCAGCCCACCTATATAAGTATCCTCGGTAACATAAGTGTCCCTAGCTTGGTATATTTTGAACACACACCCTTTACATAGGTCCAGTCCCTTTGTACCTGCTAACCTATACGGATTTCTCTTTACTCTCTGTTTCTCTATCTCTGTTTCTCTCTACTCTCGTCTACTGTTTCTACGATCATCTATATGATCCAATATACGCTTTTACTTCACATCTAAGCAATCCGAGTGAGTCTCCGAGCTCCCTCGAACAATACTAAAGCTCCCCAACGCCCAACGTCTTGGTGAGCTAACCTCCCCAAAACCTCCTTGAGTTCCCCAATTGCTCCACAAGCCCTGGGAACTCGATCTAGGTAACGTCGAAGCTACTCCCTACATCGAACTACGTGCCGCTTCTCCGTTACCACCTCCAACACTCGAGGACGTCCACCTCTAAGTCCCAGTCCCCGGGACCTCCCCTTCCGGGCGTATATCTTCTCAGGAGCTTATACACTCAAGACCCATTCCCTCTACGACCTATTCGATCTTCCGTTGATGTTCTAGCGAGTACAACTCCTTCTACGCAACGCTACTAGGTTCCATATCTCTACCTCCTTTATCTACGCCTTAGGGACCTCCCTGGACCTTGCAGGAACCCCTTCAAGGGTCGCATCTCTCTGTCCCAACCATTACTAGGTCATTCCTGTCCTCGGTCGCGGTTTCCGTAGCTCCCTTCGAGCTCCAGCCTGCTCCTAGCACACTACAACATAAACTCCTTATACCAAAACCTACCCTAAGACCTATTCTGACCCAGGTCTTACAGGTGCCTGCACAGGCACCTGGAATTATGGGCAATGAAGGATCTTACTAGGCTCCACTGTCGTGGGCCACACCTTGCTTGGTACATATTGTAGATTTGGAATGCGGCATGCACAGGGTGCACCACAAGTCAGTACGGGACCTTCATATGTTCATGTAGGTCACAGTGAAGGATAGGAGAGAATAGGAGAGTTGTTATGGAACCTTCAAAACAGAACAAGTTCAAAGTGTGCATGCACATGAAAAATGTCCAATTCCAAGGTAGGATAGACCTTGCAAGCAATGTGATCAACAAAGCTCTTGAAGGCTATGGATTTGAAACTGCTCTCCGAATTCTAAATCAGCTGTAGCCCAGTCATCGTACTCCCTCATGAGTTTACTCGGACATTATCGTTTAGTGTTAGTTCTAGCACAGCTGTGCCAACTTCAACTTCTGTGCCTTTCAAGGTCAGGACTTGAGGAGGGAAACATGCACCTATTCTCAGTCATGCTGTAGATAGATGACTCGGAGCTGCCGGATGTTTAATTTGATGGCAAATTATTGAGCGGTGGTAGATGATACCTTCATACATGCTTCAAAACTCCTATCCACCGGCTAAACCCATTCCTTCGGTTCCTTGAGTACCCGGATTAGCTTTCCCTCTTCCGTCTCCTCATCTGCGCCCATTTCCGACATATACTCCCACCTTGCTGTCTCTGGCAAACTCATCAATATACTCTCCACCCTCGCCCCGGGGGTCATTAACCCAAACTTCGTCCCTCGATCAACAACAAGGTTGAACTCCACATATCGTCCTCTGCGAATAAGCTGCCACCGTCTTTGTTCATCGGTGTACGGCGTTTTGGCTCGTTGTTCTACGATAGGTATGTATGCCGGGACGAAAGCGGCCCCGAGGCTTTTTACGAAGACAAAGATGGAATCGAGGGAACGAGGGTGATCTGATGGGTTATCAGGAAGACGTGCGTGTGGGCCAGCATGGAGATCGTCAAAGAAGATTCCCCCGATCCCTCGAGATTCGCTGCGATGAGGAATGTAGAAATATTCATCGCACCATTTCTTGAGAGCGGGGTAGAAAGAAGGAGAAAAGGCATCACATGCGGATTTGTGGGTTTGGTGGAAGTGGGTCGCGTCGGCAGGATAGAGGTAGGAAGGCGTCAAGTCTGAGCCACCGCCAAACCACCATGCAAGAGTTTTTGGTGCGACGTCCGCACCAGCAGCCGCACTCGCAGGATCCGTAATCTCGAAATATCTATAATTTGCATGGCACGTTGGGGCATGCGGGTTCTTGGGATGAATTACCAAACTAATACCCGCTGCGAAGAAGGGCAAGCCGCCTGGAGCGTCTTCCGGTAGCGGCATCGAGGTATGATCTGCGCGCATTTGTTTGATAGCTGGAGGAGGAAGGGTTCCATGAACGATGGAGATATTGACGCCGGCTTTTTCGAGGATGAATTCTGTGTTGGTTTATAAATGATCGCTCGGTGTATAGGAGAGAATGAATCTACCTTTCTGACCTTCGCTAGCTGTAGGAGCAGCAAAGACACAAGACTGCCCCATTCCACCTTCCGGCCTCACCCAGCTATCACGCTGGAATTTGGGAGCATTAGGATCGAGTTTCTCGAGTGCTTGGACAATGTCCTCTTGCAGAAACCGGATCCATGACTCCATCAGGACACGCATTGACTTGGAATTGGAGGGTTCACTTGAAGACATTGTTGTAGTGGTGGAAGAAAGCTTGCGAAAATCGCGCTCATGGTGATAAACAACTAGAGAGAATTCTCGACTGAGCTGGACCGGTCCGAGAGTGGTCCCGACTAGACCGATTTCAAAATTTGATTGTGGATTGATCTATCCACGAATAATTAAAGGAGAACCCAAGCCACTAACGTCGAAGAGTACACTCGAGGCAGTCTACTCATATAGATTATCGCTCCGTACGGCAGAGGCTGATTTTGGTGCGGCATTCGGCCGGCTCCGGCATTCCTCAAATATTTTCGGCAACATCCGGAAATCCGCCTAACAGCTTTCTTTCCTCGACGATGGCAGACCAAGCAGAATTCGCGTTCATAAAGACATTTGTCAATACCATATCTACACAGCCAATCACTTATGACGATGAATACCAACAGCCACCAGAAAACTCGTTGAAGAAAATCCCCGTTTTAACAGGAGTAGCCGTGCCAGAGCCACCCGCTCGTCAGGTAGAAGAAACTGCGGCTGGTTCAGCTTCCAGTGAGAGGTTCAGGGGTGTTATTGCTGTATCTTACACTAACTCTGCTCATATAGCCACACTGAACCTGCTCATTAAGTCCACCAAACCACCCATCACTTACACACTTTCTGGTATTCACCCAACCGATACTATTTCTGCTATCAAACAGCATCTTTCGACCACTAATCCAACTGCTCCTGTTCCCGATGCTCAGAGACTCCTTCTGAAGGGTAAGGCTCTCGCGGACAACAAACTGTTGAAAGAATATCCAGTGAAAGATGGAGACACGATTAACTTGATGGTCAAACCCGGCGTGGAGTGGAATCCTTCTGGCCCTGCTGCGGAGGCACCAGCGGTCACTTTAAGTACGCCTGCTCCGAAACCAGCCTTTGGGACCTCTTTATCGTCTTCCTTGCTGTCAGGAGGCTCGCCTGCTGCTACTTCAGGGCATACAGGAAAGAGACACCAACGTATTCCCTCCGTTGTCTTATCCCCATCTCCGTCCAATGAGGATGAATTGGACGCGCAACCGAGGAAGGACGTTCTCCTGACACTAGACACTACCGACCTCGCTCTCGGCACCGGTAGTACTCCCAAAGAGACCCTAGGCGCGTATCATTTAACAATCTCGAGTCCGGGATTCTGGGATAAGTTGATCCAATTTTTGAGGTGCGTCCATATCTTTTGTACAGTTTCGATCGTAATTGATGGTCCACCATCGAAGAACGGAGTTCACGAGCGAATCCGACGCACTGACTGCATTTGAAGACTTTCTCGCCGCGAGCAAAGGATACTTGAGTGCGAGCGACATAGCAAAGATACGGGATCATGTCGGGGTTATGGGAATGGCTGGTACATGACCGAGAGAAGAAAGGAGAGGTTGCTCTTTACTGCACTGCGTTCGAATCGGACCTTATACATAATCAAAGTCTGTTATTGCTCTAGCCTTGTAACGATCCGTGACTGATTTTCTTGCGTTGCCAGATAAGATATAATTTCATGGCTTAATGTACTTCATGGTTGTCAAAATTCAAATGGTTCTCGAGAATACTATTATGCATTCGAGAATACTATTATGCATGGCGTGCGTGCTGTCTCTGCATTTTTCAGACTCCTGCTGTCAAGTTCGTATGAACGATAACAACAGAAACGGAAGTCATCTTAGACGCTCTTACAAGTCGCTACTTAGTCCATGGCAGCACATTTATGTCACTTCGGATTTTTTGGCACAGGTAGTGCAAGTTCTTGTCTCAGGCGCCTCAATTCGCTGCTAACAAACTATTTGGTGTTCAGCTATCATATGAAGTTTGTAGGGGTTTTTTTCGTGGCTACTTCTTTAATCTATGAGCCCATTTCACGACGATATATCTTTTAGAGGATTGCCAGGATTCAATTGCTGATCAAATTCCGACCTTTCAATAGATTCTCGAAATCCTCGTTTAGCTCTTGCATTGTGCATTCCATATCGCTGATTCCTTTATCCTGTCATATGTAGCATATTGCATCGGAAGAAATTCTTCGTCGATGATCCACTATCTATCTATCCTCAAACCAGTCGATGACTCGATGTTCGTTCCTAGTTCTTTTAGGGGGTCTATTTGATCCAATGGTATCGGTAACTCGAATTGAAGGAAACAGTTACCTGGATTTGTTCCATTTGCTTCAATTGTCTATTCCTCGAGAAATCCTGCGATCAGTTCGAGGAACGGTTAGAATCTGGCCGGGATGGCCGGCAAGCGGTTTGACTTTTGCTCCGATTCCGATTCCGTCTGGTCCTGTAGACTAGGTATGTGGCGTTCAGTGCATTTGTAGTGTGATACTGATTGGTATGCCTCAGACTTCCAACCGGCTTATTCACAATTTTGGGACAGGCTAGTGGATTGTTTCATGGACATCGTACTATCCACAACAGCCGCTCTTTGATCCCTTGGTCGTCGGGGCGTTTCATTGTGACGCGCAATTTTTGCGACGTGTCTCCAAAAACTACTGTCCGTATTAATGTCTGTGCATTCACCTTTCTTTAGTTTATGACTTGTATTGTCAATCCTTTTTGGGTATGCATATATGATTCCGTAGAGTGTGGGTTCCGAAACTGCACCAGCAATGCAATGATCTGGAATCAAACGGGGTGAGTCCTCTGAATGTGTCTGCTCTCGTCGAAACACTCACATCGACAGCGCTTTCTTTGGCAGATTATACCACTACGATGTTACGCTTTTCCCGGTGAAACGTTTGGAAGGTAGTGGCTTATCAGAATTTTGGTCAAACTATGTTGTGAATTTACAGATCTCGTTTCCGTACCAGGATATAAACTATAAATGCGGTCATAGGATGTAGATACCCTTCAACGACGCTGAGCGTACACCCGCCACTCAGACACCCAAATCGTGCCGGACACGACTAATTTTGGTTCTCTCCTACGTCTGCTAGTCAGACCCTCTTTCCTTTGATCACTATGCGTTTTTCTAATGTTACACACCGTCGGTGTAACACTGTCATGGACATCCTTCTCCTTCTCACGTTAACGGCAACGACCACTTCAGCTCTTCCACTGCGTTTCAGACGAGACTCTGACTCGAGCAGTAAATCCGTAGGCACCGTCCAAAACTACATGCAAACCGCCTTGCAGACCTACCTCGCAGCCCAAAACGGTGTTTCCAACTTTCGCGCCATCTCTGATGGATGGAAGCCCATCGACGTCGCTGGGACCGGCACCTCACTCAATGGGGATGAGGTAGCGAATGGTATATTCTACATTGCTGATCAGATCCAGGGAGCGACGACGACGATATCGTATAGCGGGATGGTAATTTCTTTCATCCAGGACGTGAATGTCGCTATGAGCTTGAATACGAGTGGAGCTAGCAATCCGGAAGTTACTAAGGCCATGCAGGCATCTAGCAAAGCTTGTTACGCTGGAATGGCTGCTACTACGACCACGGTGTCCAAAGAGTACGCTGAACAACATTCTGGTCAAGCTCCTAATATTACCTCCCCGGAGTTCCTTCAGTTCGCTGCACAAGATCCTGAATATACTCAGGCTAGCGCAATTTGTCAGAGCGCAACGAACACTTACCAGTCTGCCCTTAGTCGAGCCGTCGGGGACGATTTCTACATTTTCTCTGGAGCATTGAACAACATCGAACAGCTAACGGCATCCGTTACACTCATTGATGGACTTAATATGGAGGTTTCGTCGGAGACTGCCGTTGCGGGCAAAGGCGCTGGAAAGTACAAGCCGTATTATGCCATCCCCACATTGAATGGAACGATGAGTGCATGGCAATCAAATAGCAATGGGTTCTCCTCGTCCCCTGCGTTCACCTGGAGCAGTTCTTCCTCCACTGGCTCATCCACGAATACTACGACATCCGGTGGAGGTGGGATCGGCTTCATCTGGGAAGATTTCTCTGGCAGTGGTGCCGGGTCCAGTTCGTCCTCGAAAACCACTTCGAATGTCTCCTCAGTAGGGATGTCTGTATCGTTCGGTCAGATCAGCATGTTTGGAGTTGAATATGGATTGTGGAACACTCCTGAAGTCGCAGAGGCGCTGCAGAATCCTCCGGATGCTATTACGAAGAAGGGTGCGCCAGTGTTTCAAAAGTACTACGGGTCTGCCAGTAAGCCTGGACCATTGGCTAGCTGGAAAGATCAAGCGTTGGTTGTGTATCAGGTACGCAGAAAAATTACTTTCCTATTCATAAAACTCACAACTCTTTACCCTCAACAGCCCTCTTTCTCCGTTGAATTCTCCTCTGCTGATGAAGCATCCTCATTCCACCAATCTGCAGCCTCTGCAGGAGTGTGCATCTTGTTCATCTGTATCGGAGGCAGCGGGAGCTCTTCAACCAGCACGATGAATTATACTACTGGAAGCAAATTCGTGACTTACAACGATACGACGAACCAAGCGTACCTAGTTGGGTTCACTCAAACGAACTTCTTTCCCAACCAAGGACCGCAGGATGACAGTAATTGGCCCTCCTTGATGGGGAATAATACTGACGCAACTTCTGCTACCTCTGACACCGATTCATCTTCATCTTCCAGTTCGTCCGGTAATTCGACGACGTCTGACGGCAATTCTACCGGTGATTCTTCATCGAATACGGATTCCTCTTCTACTTCCACAGGAGATTCGACGAGTGCTGCCGACTCTACCTCGAGTACTGACTCTTCATCTTCTAGTACTGATGCATCTTCGGTTGACAATGCTTCAACTACAAAGAATAATGGAACATCCTCTGATTCTTCTTCTTCCGCCGATGCCTCTTCCACAACTTCCACCAGTGACTCTCCTTCACCGGCAATAGGGAGTAAAGGGGATTCTACATCGTCTACTTCTACTTCAGGTTCTGCTTCTGCTAATCCAAAGTCAACCTCGGGTTCGGGAGATGACAATGAGTCTACTACGAGCGGAACTAAACCATCAATGAAGATGGCTTCGGTGACTCAGTCCCAGACGAAGGCAACCCCTGTGGTCAAAGCTTCGAAAGCTACTTGATTGCCGCTAGCTCGGGAGTTATATTTTATATGCTGGGGTGTTTTTTTTGACGCGTCCGCTGCTACATATACAGTATATACAACGCCATATCTATACCTTGATATATATCACATTCAACATGAAAAGCAATATTGACACTGCCAGTCTGTGCCGACACCGTTGCCTTCGTCGTCAAAATTCTCCAAAAATTACTTACTTTGCATTTGGGTCATATGTTGAATAGGTCTACCATCCTGGTCCAACTGCACCGGAGGAACCTTCTCATCAAAAGGGACTCGCCAAGTCGAATGACAAAAGGTTTTCCCCACATGGGTGTTTCAAGTCCAACGTGAAATACAGGAGATTTGGATAGTCTCTGAATTCGTTCATGACAAGGGATTGCGCGGGCTGGTGATGGAATGGATAGTCCGTGTATAGAGCCTGATGTCTTTCCAAGGCTCTCTCTACTCCTTGATGGACCTTGTCCGGCTTGAGCTTGTGTTCGTAGCGTGGGGGGTTGAGCGCATCCCCGGCACTTAAACTTCGGAATTCGAGGCTGACGATAACCGTTGCGATGATACGGGGTTTGAGAGTTGAGTTGATGTATATGGTCTGGATATGACAGAGTTACTAAAGTATAATTCACAAATAATGAAGGGGATGGTAACGAGCGCACGTTAAATGGTGCAGCATGTCCATTGTAGACAGCAAATGCCAGGGCAAGAGCAAGGTAGGCCAGTATGAAGCGCATCGATAAATTCGACGCAATGATATCGATCTCACTGGGAGGGGAAAGGCGGTGACAAGAGACAAGGTCGAGGTTGCGGCTAATAGCAAAGAATTTCCTGTGTATACCACCCAAAGGTCGACGCGGTGGGTATAGATTGAAGCTGACCAGCAGCTAAAGATATTTTTTGACGAGGGCTATCCTGGGGTTATCTGTGGCTTTTGATTTTATTTATACCTTTTGTACAGATCTGTTGAAAGATAGATGGTTGAATTCGTAATTAATGAAACTTTTGATGTCGACGGTGCAGACGGTAACTATAGATCGTAGCCAATGATAGGAAGAACTCGGAAAATGAAGTGGAAAAGAAGGAGGGAAATCGGTACGATTCCAGATGCTGGGGGCAGATATTTGTCCAGGAGCAAGCTGAGAGCCCTGTATGTACAATTTGGATGACCGGGATGGCCTCACACAGTATTCGGCCCGCCGCGGCTTTCGATAGAGATCGAGCGTGCGAAATGCATGAAGTCCACTGATTTGCTCGGTCCATCGCTGCCGCTATTTTATTCAGATCCCACTCTGATACTGGTCAACTTTCTCGGAAGAGCAACTGCTCTAAGTTGAAGGATTTTTGTTTAACTTGCACCTAACAACACCCGCCCATTGCTAAAATCTATAAGATATGAGAGAGGAGTGGGAGATCTTATTGCCAATAATATCCCGACACACCAAAGCACCTCAAACTCAGAATGTACACAATATAGACGTCGAAGAGGGAGATATGGCATATGGGTTTTTGGAGAAAAATCTAATTTTGTTGTGCCAAGGGTATCGGTAAGAAGTGCAATATTCTAACACGTTTTTCCCTTTTCCTAATTATGAATACATAGAATCATAGCATACATCGACGAAGGAACTTTCTCATCGATTTCAACCCTCTTCGAACTTCGTCAGGGTAGGTCACGGTGTCGTTGGAGTAAGCTCGCTGACCTGGTTCACTGTTTCGATGGCCAATACCAGTATATATATACAGCTTCGAACGGTTCCAATTCGACCATCTCGCACGCTGGGATATCATTTGATTACTCGGGTCGGGTTACACAGATTCAGGGTGAAGACTAGCCAAAGTTCAAGTTCCCAACACGTTTTTGCGACTTCCTCGAATTGCTCTCAGGAATCAGCAATCGTTCGTGTACGGGTTGATTGACCAATTAACGGGACTTTGGACTGTTATACTCGCTTCGACCTGCTTTCCTCGCACGAAGGTAAAGTCGGCATTCGATTGTCATTTCGGGGGCACTGGTCCTTTAACTGAACTAAAGAAAGAGAGCTTGGTTCTTTTAGGTTCCTTCTCAGTTGCCAAATACAGCAATCGAACAACTGTTTCTCTCTGGCTTCCCCGATTTCATTTAGGGTCCAGGGATTCGTGGTTCCATTCACAACTTCATTCTTCAGTCTCTTCTTCCCAGGCCATATGAACCTCCCGTGCCATCGTTGATCAACGTTGATCGACGATGTTCCGTGCATATGCAATATGCACCCCTAAAACTCAACGTACTCAACTTGTGGATTGAATCATTTAATCTGAGATGATCATTAAAAGTCAGATGAATTGTGAGTTTGATACTTTGGCATTTACGAGTTTGGATTATTAGGTTATTAACTTGAGTTCTCATTTTTTTTCTATGTAGTGTAGTACTGAAGAGTTCTTTATATATGTACTGACGAAAGATTTTCTCAACAGATCTCATTCCCGTGTTTTCTCCAAGGTTTTTCCTAGAATACGAGGGTACCAAATAAGTGAATACGAGGGTACCGGATAAGTGAAGACTCCGGATGGTTGGTGACAGACCACGGACTCGGGATGGTGTGAGTCACATACCCACTATTTGTTGCTTCTGCTTATTGATTACTGTCACTCAAGACAGACACACCCACCAACGTCAGCCATGACATTGTCGATCCCGTTCCAAACCGTCGACGTATTCACTCAAACGCGTTTCCTTGGAAACCCTCTCGCCATTGTCCTCCTCCACCATCCGTTGTCCTCTTCCGATTCCTCCGACCCCAAACAACAACCTCCCGTACTCACCCAACACCAAAAACAGCTCATTGCGCGCGAATTCAACCTTTCCGAAACTGTATTCATTCATATCACTCAATCCAATTACGATGACCCCAGCGCTCCTTTTGTTATAGATATATTCACCACGACGGAGGAGCTCCCGTTCGCTGGACATCCGACGATTGGGGCTGGGTGGTTTTTGACAGGACATGAACGGTGGAGGGATAGGAAGGAGTTTAAATTGGATACGAGGGCTGGGGTGATTTTAGTTTCGAGGATTGCGAAAATTCCTGGTCCTTTGACGTCTCCTGATGATCGCGCGCATGCCAGTGCGGAGTTCGTGAAACTTCGTATCCCCATCGATTTCAAAACCCACCCTCCTTATGGCTCTAGCCTGTTATTGACCCTCAAATCAAGCCTGTGCCAACCGCAGCTCGAGCCAGGGGACTATGTCAATGGTGTCGACGGTTCCGAGCCAGTTGCGTCGATCGTGAAAGGGATGTCGTTTGTGCTGATGCAACTGAGAGACGAGGGTAGTTTGGGTAGAATTCAACCGCTTATTGGGATAAACGATGCTGTGCACCGGAGTCTGATCCCAGATGAACATTTGGGTGATTGGAAAGGGTTCAGCTCACTTTACGTTTTCGTTGTTTCACCCTCCACCGAATCCAATTCTATCTTCGACAATATCTACGATGATGTTGATCCCGTCAATCCATTCATCCATCCAATAATCCGTCTCCGAACGCGTATGTTCCAATCTGGAGGTTTCGAAGACCCCGCTACAGGGTCCGCAGCTTCGACTCTCTGTGGTTGGTTCGCATCCCAACAACAAAATGCGGTTGGGAGATGGAGATTTGAGGTGATACAGGGCGTGGAGATGGGGAGAGAGAGTCGGATTGGGGTAGTGGTTGATGTGAAGAGGGAGGCGAATGTCGATGGAAATGTGGTTGTTAAAAAGATTGAGTTGGTAGGAGGTGCGGTAAAGATCACGGAGGGAATGGTCGACACACCATAGTGCTTGCTCAGTCCAAGTCGATCTAAACTTTCCGGATAACGCAGGAGGTAGATATGTAAAGTACATGGGCTTAATCTATACGAAAGTCTATATAATATTTATATTCGTATGCAGTCGTAACTATCGTGCCATCGTATAGATCGTATAGTTGTCCGCGAAAACGTACTACTAAATAAGTCCAACTCTGGGTACTATCTGGGCAGTATTTGGACACTAGAGTACACAAACAGATAGATATATGTACAAGATATGGCGGTGTGGTGGAGTGGAATGTCATGTGGTAGGAGAGGGCGGAGAGCAAAAAACACCATCGATTTTCAAGTCAACCAATTCGGGAAGTGCATGTGGTGTTATGCAAAGCATAAGGGTGTTCGATATCGAAAATGAAATTGCAATCGGGGAACAAACTGAAACTGTCGGCTGTGGAATCAATATACAGTGGCCCGTCGTCGTCATTTTCGTTGTCATTTATCGGAGTCAACCTGTTTTGCTAAATATAAGGAGCGGAGTCTTTTCCCCATATACAACTCAACTTCCCCGCCTGCACTTCTCAAGGCACAGAAGGAACCGGTCTTGGATCCAACAACCTCAACGTTTTATCGTCTTCCGGATGTCTCCGATATGGATGACTGCGCTTCAGGGAATGAAGCGGGGGAAGCGGGACCGCACGTTGAGGACTTCCACCGGCAGCATCTCCTCCTCCAGCAGAACCCACAGCGAGTCCGGGCTCACTGAGTCGAACGAGTTCTGCACTACGCACGAGCTCGTTCGTGCCGGGATCTCCAGCAGAAGCTCGGGATGAAGAAACACCAGGAACACCTGGTCCGTATAGTGATGATGAGCTTGGGACGTAGGCTGAACCATCCGATCCAGCAGACCCAGTGGATCTCATAGACCTCACGGACCCGCCTGATCCTCCGGAACGTACAGAGCCAGAAGCAGAGGATTCTGTGCTGGGCGATGCCGGAGTCGCTGCTCGATCGCCCATGTACGCTATAGAAGCTATAGTAGCAGGATTATTAGTAGCAGCTGCGCTGATGGGAGAATACTGAAACGCGGGAGTCATGGTGTAGGTACTCGAGTACAAATATGCAGAAGGCATACCGCGGGGAATGGTATACACGCTTTGGTATACAGGTGAATGCACTGGGTTTGGGGGTGTGTTAGGGTGCGGAGACATCGGGGGAGGCAAGATAGGCATGGGAGTCATAGAAGGCATAGGGGGTATACGAGGCGTGGGAGGCATGTGGTGTAAGGGAGTCATGGGAGACGTAGGTGATGTTGGAGATACAGGGGACATCGGTGACATCGATGATGTTGAAGAGTGAGAGTTGTTGTTGTCTACAAGGGTATATTCCGCCGGAGTCCGAACAGAAGATAGATTTAGAGGTACAAGTGTTGGGACAACAGGTGATGGAGATTCGAAGGAATTCGAAGGAGGTGATTGTTCGCCGTATTCTGGACCTGGACGAGAGGATATGGACTCCACACTTGGGTAAGGCCCTGGTGAGGATTGCGGATGGTTGTGGTGTTGTTCGTCGTACCAAGGCGAAGATGGTGACTGCTGCTGTAGATGAGAGTGAGGTCCGTGTGGTGGAGGAGGAGGCAACGATTGTATAGATGAATACATCGTATGATCTGGAGGTCCTGGGGCCCCATAACTCGTTGTCATCGGGTAATTCGGGACGTACGCCGATCCCGGAGGTGCACCAGCGATAATCCGAGGAGAAGATGATGGAGCTGAAGAAGACACATATCGAACAGATGGGTCGTGGGTATATTCGACACGGTTCCCGTTTTGGTATGGTGTGCGTGTGGGGAGTGGGAGGTGGCGGGTGCTGTTACCGGGTGTGACGGCCGCTAGGGTGTAATGACTATGTGGCGGTTGGTGTTCCAGTATGTGTTCTGGAACTTGTGGCCGTGGAAGGAGAACAAGCTGTTGTGGGTGCTGCTGGCTTTGTAGGGGCTGTGGGATCTGTGAAAGTTGTTGTTGTGGGTATGCTGGATAAGGCTCGTACATCGGTACGGGATTCGAGGTAACCACTGCATATGGATATGGTGCTGGGAACGGAGCGTATGTTCTAGTCACTAGCGGCACAGGCGTAGATGCAGATGTAGAGCTTGAACCCGAGGCAGTATCATTACCGCGCAAAGACGACGACGACGCAGAGGACTCGTCCAAGGCCTTGTTATTACTGGATCGGCTCTTGTTAACCCTCGTGCTCTTGAACATCCCCTCTGGGACCGCAAGATCGCCTACGCCAGGGATATTATCAATTGTACCGAGGTTGTCGACTGTAAGCTGGGTAAAATACGCGGCTAGCAGTGATTTCGATAATGATCATGAATTGAGCTGACAGGGTGAACGCTTTATAAAACGACCAAGTACTCACTCAGATGCCATTTCCTTCGTCCCTTCTCTGTGTCTATCCAAACAGAATATGTCTGCTTGACAAGTGGGTCCCAATCTTTAGGTGCTTGTGGTGGTTTATCGGAGCCGCTGTATGGAGGTGACGGATATGTAAGCGAATTTTATGGCGAGGAAATACAATTGCTCACCTCGCTTGTCCAGCTGCGGATTCCGGCGGCGTGTATTTTTCGTAGTAGAACAGAAACTCCTGTGGTCATCTTCAGTCACAATAAACAATAAAAGGAACAGAAAATGGAAGTAAAAAGTGGCGGAAGCAAAAAACCGAGAAACCGGAAACCGAAAACGGTTATCCAGATCTCGTTTATTGAAAAAGAGTGAAATAACCTCACATCCCTGACCCTCGAAGGACTCCATCTTCTTCCCTCTGTGAACCTTTCAATTCCCAGCCCAGTAATCTCCGTATGTGGCCCTCTCTCTTCCCAAGCATATACACACCCAGAGCCCAACGCCATTCGTTCGTCAGCGTCCAGTCTTCGCGTAACCATCTCCAAATGTCCTTGATACACAGAGTAGAATATCTTGTGCGCATCAAGTGTTGAACGAATACGAATATTCTGTAGTGTCGGGCGTTGAGTTCGTACCATTTTTATGGGTGTCTCTGTAATTCTGTAACCCAATGCGCTAGTTTTCCTTCTTCTTCTTCTGGTTGGAGCGTATAGGCTGAGTATCAAAAAGAATAACACAAAAGGCAGAAAGGTACAAAGGCAGAAACTCAAAGGTGGGCCCAGAAAACAGTAGAGTCGAGTCGGGGCTTGAATCTGGCAGATTTAAGAAGAAAACATGAACGTTATAGGTGGAAACCAGTCAACTAGTAATTGTATATACCAATGCAAGGGATCATATCAAAAGCCATATGGCAGAAGTGTCCACCGAAAAATAAGCAACTTATTTTCCTTCTGATCTCTTTTGATCCCTAATTCTCAACTTATCCGATTGCTCGCGCATTCCATTTGTAACCCGCGGAATCCAACCCATGTTTAGAATAATTTCTATATGTCACCGCTCAACACGGCGCGTATTGACTATCTCGCTTGCTCTCTCCACTTGGACTTTTTATCTACAAGTCACTAATGAAGAAAAAAACCCCCACTCAAATCGGTTAGATATCCATATTCACAGCTCTTCCCCCACTATTCACAGGCTCTAACAGCATGCTCAGATCATCTCATGTACATATGTGCTTCTTCTAACCATCTCCAGACTCAGACATCTCCAGGAAATTACACAGCTCACCAAAGCCGATTTTATCTTGATAGACGATCTCACAAACCTATACAAATCCCTTTTCTCAGGCCCTTGATTCAATACATTTATCATGTTCTAGAACCTAAAACTTTGAATACCTAAAAATCATCCCATCGTCGCATCAAGCAAATCGTGCATCGCGATTTCATTGGGCATCTGGGAGATTAATCCATCATTGTCAGACACACTGACAGAGCGAAGATTTACGAATAGCTCGGGACTCGGGAGGGCGAGCGAATAACAAAATGATAAGTTCTGCGAGTATTAAATTTATTATGCTCTATGTATACAACATAATCATCTTCAATTCCCGTGATTGTATTTTCATCTTGTCCATTATACAGGTCTTCAGAGGCTCACATCGACGTCATTAATAAATATCTCCTCGAAATTGAGATTGGAGTAGTAAATATTAGTGATACCCACAGCATCCCACTCGGTTCTTCATTACTTTTCTCGTCTGCTTCCCGCATGGTTCCTCCAAGAATTACATACCGTTTACATACCTCCGATACGTAGTGGCGTGCCTGGGTATTTACGGTATTGATTGTATAAGTTATTAGTGGATTATGTGCGTGTGCGTGGTGCCTTTGTAAATATGGCCTAATTGCCATTACCTTTGACCTGTCAAATGTTCTTCTCCGCAAAGAAAACTCACGAACACGTCGTTCTTTGCTCATGTCATGCCTTTTCCCTTCTGAATAGTATTTGAGAAAAATGATCAGAGCTGAGTTTGACTGTATGAAACCACGTCAACCTATTTTTATTGACGGATATTGCCTGCAGATATGTGATACTTCTGTGACCTGATTAAATGACTCGGATACAAATGTCTTACCCTCTTCCGAGATGTTCTTATTTATACAAATGATGTTGAGGTAAACTACTATTATAAACATTGACATAGTGCATGCTTACAGCAATCAATGTTCAGGGAATTCGGAACATTCTCATCAAAGAAAGGGGTTGAGGAAATTCCTGATTTCTTATAGCCAGGATGAAAGGGTGAATTTTTTATCAAGACTCATGGGATAGAATGTCAATAAATTGCAAGAGCCTGGTTTATGAATCAAATTTCTGTACATGAAGATGATTTATTTATAAATGTGCTCATGATTATTACATGAGAGATCTGCAAAACATGTATACTTGCTGGGGCAAAGATACAGTAACATAACTACCAGGGTTCATTTAATATTACCTTAGTGTATTCAATGACTCATCACAGTGCATATTTTTAACCTTCACTCAAGTAGTATAGGACAAATTGCCCATATTCATCACTCATGTTATCCAATCGGAAGCTTCCCAGGAGTGCAAGCAACACTAATGAGAACTCATGAGGTCTGTCAGATGATCTCAATTGGAGAGAGTAAGAGAGAAAGAAGGAGAAATATGATGGTAGTGGTACTAGAGTATCATAAGCAGTAGGGTTGAGCTTTATTTTTTGTTTTTTGTTATTGAAGAACTCAGTTGAATGGATTCTCAGATGATATATAGGTGCAATGGTGGGGTGTTAAGATCATGTACACCGTGAAGCCGTGCCAGAGGCCACATGATGTCTAAGTGCAGAGGGTCGAATGGGACAGTAGTGAAGTTATTAACAACACCGCC
>MU823729.1:0-23946 GCA_027921425.1 Lentinula novae-zelandiae | reverse complement strand
AGCGAGAAAGAACAATAAGGGAAAGATTACAATAAAGGTAGATCTTCGGAGTACCGAGCGGCGAAGTGGAGGCCCGAGGCATGGACTTGACACTCTGCTTGGTTGCTCCGCATTACCACTCTGCTTAGTCGCTCCGCATTACTGCTTGATCGCTCTGCCTCCCTGCTCTAGTCACTCTGCCGCTGTTGCTTTGTGACACTTCCTGACGGAGGTAGATCTGACTCAAACAGGCCCGACGGAAATGCTAGGGGATAATTTTGGCTCCGTATGCCTCACAGAGAACTCAAAATGACACGCGCTAGTGAAACACATCGAAATGCGCCACCACTACATGCGGGAAAAGGTAACTAGCGGGGAGGTCCATATACAGCGTATCTGCTCTGGCGAGAATATCGCGGACATATTTACTAAACCACTCAATGGTACTACTCACTCCAAGTTCGTCGCACTTCTTGGATTGGATTGTACGGAGTAGGGGGGGTCTTGGGGAGTACTCCGTACATACAAGTCTCACGGTAGAGCATAGCGGTGTTATTACATTAAACTGTACAGTAGATAGATATCTCACGACGGGCGAGACTCAATCACCTCAGTTGTTTTCCCCATCAACTGAGGTGAGCCCGACAGTACATTTATTCTACATAGCAGCGAACTGACTTATGGTAGAGTTATTTACTTTAATAGGTACTTACTAATAGATCAGTTGTTTTCCCCATCAACTGAGAGTTATTTACTTTAACAATATAATAACGGCCAACTTGAATATCACCTTCCTTGCTTTGCCGCCCCGTATTTACCAAGCGCCCGTGCATTTTTTTCACACGTTAGTAGGCGCTTTACTATGTCAACCGTGCGAAGTCGTTATCAAATTTTATATAGTGTACATGTACTTCCTCTGCGTAAGTAGTATCATATGAAAGCAGAACCTAAGCCATGAGAAAATTGAATGCAAGCAGGGTTCATCGTGAGGGCTACCTACAGGCTGATAAAACAAGCCAATAACATATTAGAAGATACTTAGCGTCTCTTTTGAGCACCTGTTCGGCCTCTTGCCGACCTGCTTTCATAACCCTTCAAGCTTCGGTAGTCTCAGCGTGTAAAACTTTCACAACGACGGAAGGCCTGACTGTAAATATATCACGCTGTGGCTTCATTCAACCATTCACACACATTATCCTTTATCTCTCGCTGAAACTATTGGAATGGCCTCAAACCAGGAAGACTCACGAGAGGGCGCTTCACCCGACGTTATAGATGTCACCAGTAAACATGAAGTCAGGATATCACGGCAAGATTTACCTCCAAGTCCTCCACTTACAAGGTCAAATTCTGTGGCGAGTACTCCTGGTGTAACTGTGCTGGACGAAGATAGGGATGAGAACGACATGGAGAATGAGAACGAGATTTCAGAAGAAGATTGGGATCCTTTGCAGCGCGAAGTAGGAGGTCAGCCGATGGAGGATGAAACATTTGTCGCTGCTCGAGGCGGGGAGTTGCTTGAAGCCGGTGACTCTGTTGTAGACGTCAACGGCCGAGTCATTTTCTCTCCTGGTGGAAATCTATCACGCTCAAACCTTCAGCTTGAGTTCGAGCCCAGGCCACTACAACCCTGGGACCTTGTGGATCCCCCTTTGACTAATGGAGAGAAGCTTCTCAATCCATATGGTACAGTGAACTCGCACAAGTTTAGCACTTTACAAGATTCAGCGTATGTTCGTCTCTCGCATTGAATTTTCTATGCTGACTACGCATACATGCTATAGTCGCAGTCGCTCCCTAATACCCAAGTCATCATATTACTTTGGCCCCCCTCCGCCTGGCTCGGCATATGGCTCCCGTCCCATAGGTCAGATTGGGTTGCACCATCCTCGGGAAATCATTAGAGTCGAAAGAGACTATACTGGAGGAGAGTTGATACAATTTGCACCAATCTATCTTTTGGAACTAGAAGGCCGAGTAAGACTTATCTCAGCCTGAATAATAGCATCTGATCTATTTCCTAGATAACGCCGACTCAGTTTCTGGAATCGATGAACTCTATCAACGAGCTTCTTATATCGGCGCATAGTTTTCGCCATGCAATGATAGATAATCTTCTCTCCATATTCACCCTCCAACTCTCCTCTTTTGTTTTTGATACGCATTATGAAAGGGTTCGGTTTTTCTGCTTCTAGATGAATACTGGTGCTTTATCAACTGTTTTGTCAGGAAATGAAGCGCCTACAACAGTTATTCGACAAGTTGAACACGGATATATACAATCCTTCAGGATTGAACCTTTTGTGGCCAAGGAAGGTTGCGTTCTTGTTTGTGAGTTTTGAAGTACTTTACACCCAGGTGGGGAACTTATCAGTGGTGTTTTAGCTCGAGATTGAGTATTATGTGGGTAACGCCCGTCATCCCTTTAAAGTAACTAACTTCATCTACGTGTAGTGATTTTAACAGCGTTTAGAAGTGGGACTGTTTGATACAATATATATACCGTATAGTATTATTCATAATCGACATTCCGGAGATTTGCCCGAGCTTGAGAACTAGTACGCGTATGCGGAACAGAGCAGTGAGTCAAGAGACGAACGGCGCCGAAGTTGCAGATATATTACATAATCTCAGTAGATCAGTCAGCAACCCAGACTCGACGTCTCGCCGTTCCACTATCATCTCGTTCTGCTGGTTTCAACAGTATTGTTGAAGTCAAGCACTGTGACTGCTTTCCGCTGTCTCATCTCTGTACCTCTTGGTTTGATGGAGTCTTTCTCTAACCTCGCTCCTCTTTGGGATCTTTCTCAGGCAACTAATTTCTCTCAGCTACCTGACGAAGAATTTCTTGCACTTCTGCAGAAGCAGTTTCCAAGTGCCGGGCAACATGGTAGTTATCAATCAAGTGGATTTGGAGCTGTAGACGGCGTCAACCCTCAAAGCATCACCCAGTACTCCTTACCCAGTATCACCCCTCCTTCTGAAGATAGCAGTCCTAGTCCCCAGGCCGCTGAAAGCTCGAGTAAACAGAGTCCTGAAGAAAGCTCACCGCAAGAAGACTTCTCTGAGTTTGGATTGAAGCGAAAGGCCAGCGACGAAGATCTGGGTGAGGGGCCAAGTCAGAAGAGTGCTCATACAGGTGTGGTGTTATTAGTATCTAATTCCATTCCAATCTTAATCTTGTGACTTTTCAACGGTGCCAGGATCAAGTGGCAAGAAGGACAAAGCTACGTCGTCAAAGCGCAAGAGCTCAGGCTCGGGACCGGTAAGCTTCGCCTAATGCCCTTCCACTTCCTTTGTATTTAGTTCTTGATCAAAGGATGAAACTCGTCTCATTAAACGCAAAGAGCAAAATCGTGCAGCTCAGCGAGCATTCCGGGAGCGCAAAGAAAAGCATGTCAAAGATGTAAGCATTCAATGATAAAACAGGCAGTCCAACATTAATCGGTTCATCGTTGTAGCTCGAAGACAAGGTTGCCGCGCTTGAATCCAAAAATCAACAGGCCACGACCGAAAATGAAAACTTGCGTGATCTCCTCTCCAGGTTGCAATCTGAGAACATGGCTCTCAAAGAGGCATCGTTCACATTTTCCGTTCCGAAGCAGCCTACAGCGAGCACATCAACAGCTTCTTCGAAGAATCCCTTGTTTGCTCCCGACAACTCACTATTCTCCACCTTACCACGGATAACATACACCGCTCCCGATCCGTCTAAATATACCAATCCACTCGATATGACGTCTATGATGTCGTTCGATCCCAGTGTGCTCAACTTGCTTGACGAAAGCCCACAGGAGACCGCTACCGATGGTGCGATGCAAATGGACTTTGGATTTGGCAAAACGAACAGCGATGAATTTTTGCCAAAAAATTATACCACTATTGCTAGTAATCCTGCGTTTTTCTCATTGACGTCCGCCTTTGACCATTTTACACCACCGACGAACTCATCATCAGTGTCTGGTTCGCAATCGCAATCACCGTCTAATAATACCAATGATCGGAGCCCATTTAACTTCGATATGAGTACACTGACACAGTGGCCTACACCTTCATCTACTGGTCACGATTCTGGGACGTTGGATGACCTATTCGGAGGTGCTGGATTCCTCAACCCGCAACAACAGATGGATGTGAATTCTTTCATAACCGGAGGATCACCCTCAGCGGTCAGCCCCGTCCTTCACCACACGAACAATCCAGGCTACAATTCACCTACTACGTCTGCCTCATCCTCACCAGCTTCCCATACTTCCGATCCTCTGTTCAGCGCACGTGAGGGCTCGTCGTCAGAGTCGGAGGCAGGACACGACGATTCTGAATGTCCTAAAACAAAAGCTGACCTTATCCAACACATTGAATCTTCCGGACAATCTTCGTTTGTAGACACAGTCGCAAACCAGAATTTCCTACAGACTGTGTCATGTAACCCTATCCATATCAATTCAGAGAAGAACGGGCCACCGTTCCTCTCGACTGTCGAATGCGATGGCAGAACCACTTTTCCGCCGGTAGACAAGAGCGACGAGAACGTTCCCGTTCTTGACGCCTGGCGAAACATTACTCGGGATCCACAATACAAGGTCCGATACTTTATTTGGTTCATGTTTCACAGTCCTGACTCTTCATTCAGGAATGCGATATTGCAAATCTCTGCTCTGAGTTCGCGAGTAAAGCCCGTTGCGACGGCTCCAAGGTGGTTTTAGAGCCTCAGGGTGTAACAAGTCTAATGGAATCTCTCAAAAAGCGTCATGTTTGAAGGTCACCGTTCACGGTTCATGTAATAACTGCAGGTCCGTGTATTTGTATCCATAGTGAAAGTTCCGCACTACTCAATCAGCTGATTCTTTGCTTCGTCGTTTCTGAACTTTTACTTATCCGTTGTTATTCTTTTTATCATGTCATAAAACCATTCGGTTTGCATTCGATTCTACGTATCTTTGCGATACATATATTCTTTCCACTGATAGAAAGTTGTCGATTTCACAGTGTATCTTCATACATTTTCTGTATATTTTCTCCTAGCTGAAAACCTATAGCACTAACTATTGATATGAAATGAAAAATTCTACATACAATCGATAATAAAGAAAGAACGATAAAATTACAGGGCAGCAATACACAGTTTACTCATTCATCATCACTAGGAGTTAGATACTCCTCATCGCTGAGCACCTGCTTCCTTCCTAAGCCTCTCGATTTAAGCGGAGGAGGCGGACGCTCGTCGTCATCCATTGGCGTTAGTGCTGAATCATATGAGCCTGCATTCGAGCCGCTTCCCGAAGCTGTAGACATCGCGCCAGGTAGACTTGAACCGCTTATGACCCTGACATATGCCGCATTGAAGACCTTCTCCATTTCCTCAGCATCATTGTAAACCCAAGATCCCTCTTGATTGTAAGTGCGAGCATTGTTGAACATGAGTTTCCAGTCAGATTTGTATTGAAGAACATCCTTGTAGAAGTTCCCTTGGCTACGTTTTCGTATTTGAGATAAGGCGATAGGCTGCTTGATAAGCTGATAGTAGTCTGGATAGTCCTGAAGCAATATGAGCAGTGGATAATTTATGAAATGACCAACGACGTACTCTCTTGTCAGGTACTTCTCTGAAAAGTTCACAACGTTTTCGGCCCTCTTCAGCTTCACAAGCCAGAACTGCTTTGTAACACTCGTTGAAAGCTTTCTTCATCTTCTCACGCAGGGCGGGGGATGGTTCGGAAGCCTTGGTTTTTCGTCTTTTCTGCATATGCAGTGAGCAAGTTGCGAAAGAACATTGTTAAGATTTGAATGTACCTGATCCCTTTCGTCATCGTCATCGTCGTCTTCGGCAATTGAAGGGGTGACAGACATGGATTTCATCGCGCCCCGTTTTCGTTTCGAGCCAGCAGCAGGTTCGTCGCTGTTCAACTTTGATTTTGCCTTCCTTCCTCTTCGTCCTCGAGATTCCGTATCGGAGGCAGGAGTACCGCGATTTGACACTTCGGCTTCTTTCAGGAGTTTATTGGTGGCTCGTCTTTCCTTCCTTTCTCTAGTCTTATCAGTTAACTCTTGGAGATCCTCGCCGTCTTCTAATGCCTGATGCAACATCTGAGCTCAAGATCGAGGAAAATGGTTGAACAAACGTACCATAGCCCACGTATCGTCGTCAAGACCATCGTTGTAGCTGACGACATTCCTCTTTCTTTGTCCACGACCTTCGACAAGTTCTTCTGCATCTTTTGAGTCGAACGGCTCATCTGTCTGATAACACTCTGGCAACTCTTCGAGCTGTACTAATGGTTGCGGAGGTTTTCCACGATTGCCCATGGCCCTCCAATTCTCCATGGCATCTCGTTCACGTTTGATGTCCATCTCTCGGAAAATTTCAGCCTCCTCGTCGCTACGTGAAATAAGGGCATTCAACTCGTCATCATTCATATCCCCTGCTTCTTCATTATCTTCCTCTTGATCGGCTTCCAGAATAGACCGCTATGTATTGAATTAGAAAATAGCACGTATAATGAAAAACAGATACTTGCCAATAATTCTTCTTGCTCTTCTTGCGTAGATTTATTGTCAAATCGACCAGCTTGGATGACTTTGTCGTCAATATCGAGCTTGTATCGTGCACGTTGGTACATTGCTTCTTCTACACTCTTCTCAGTTATGAAACGAAGGATCAAGACGGCCTTTGTTTGACCAATACGATGGGCACGATCTTGAGCCTGAAGGTCAGCATGAGGATTCCTGTGATGGGATAAGCGAACGTCAAGAAAGGAGTAAGTGAGGAGGGGAAGATGCACGACGTCAGCTTTTATACAGATTAATTCATGGAGAAAGCTTGTTACCAATCGGAATCAAAGCTGTTCAAAAGAGAACGAGATATGTCAGCAAGCGGGAACTAGAATACGTTCAGGTGAAACTTACATGATAACGGTATCAGCGGTTTGCAAGTTTAGACCCAGACCACCAGCCCTAGTGGAGAGAATGAAGACTTTATATTCCGACCCTTTGGCATTGAAGAGAGTGACGAAGGAGGCACGCTCCTCCGTTTTTGTACCTCCATCCAGCCGCAGGAATTTGACACCCAGGTATCTCAGAAAGTCGGCCATGATGTCCATGACTTTGGTCATTTGAAAGAAGATAAGGACCTTGACAGGATGTAAGTTAGCTTTCAAATCAAACACTACCGAGGAGGTAAACACACTCTATGTCCGGTAGCAAAGAATTTCGGCAGTACTCGATTCAAAAGCTCAAGTTTACCAGAAGTACGAACAATACGTTCGTCTATCATGCCACTGGGGTTTACTTTGTCTTCAACACTCTCGAATAAGAACGGATGCTGGCATATTTTGCGGAGTTGCATGAGCTCATTGCTCAAACCTTTCACACCTCCGCTTTTCCTGAAAGTGGAATCATAATCGAGTCAGCATATCTACAAACTTCCGCGAAACACATACCCTTTACCGTCTGCGATCATCTTATACTTTTTCATTTGCTTGTAAAGTTGACTTTGAAGAGCGCTCATGCGGACCTTGATGACCTTTTCGACCTTATCAGGCAATTCGCTTTCTACATCCTTCTTTAGACGTCTGAGCAAGAATGGCCGAAGAACTTTATGTAAACGACGGATAATCAGAAGCGCTTCCTCCTCGTTGAGCTCGATTTTGTCGCCGGTACCGCTGTTAGCGAATGGGGTATTGAACCACTCGTCAAATGATTTCACAGAATTGAAGACCTTTGGCAAAGCAAAGTTGAGCAGAGCCCAAAGCTCGGGTAGGTTGTTTTGGAGGGGAGTTCCGGTGAGGATGAGACGAAAGCGGGAATGATAGAAGGTGGTGAGAGTTTGAGCGAGCTTGGATTGCGTATTTTTCATGCGATGACCCTCGTCTGTAAAAAGAGATGAATGGGGCAACAGTGAAAACAATACGCGTAGGACACACCGATAATCATATGCAGCCACTTCATTTTACTCAAAACAGGGCGGTCTTTGATGATGTACTCGTAAGTCGTCAGCAGGACATGGAATCCACCCACGCGAAGATCTCCTTGCAACGCTCTGCGTTGAGCGGGATTGCCTTTGTAGGAGATGACCTTGATGGCTGGAGCCCATTTGGCAAACTCCCCGGACCAATTGGTCATGGTAGAAAGAGGAACAATGACGAGGTAAGGACCACGCTGATTTTTGGATTCGATAAGAAAAGAGATGAGGGAAATAGTCTGAATGGTTTTTCCCAGACCCTACGGTCAAACGTTAGCAAAGGAATGAACTATGCGAGAAGTGATTACCATTTCGTCGGCCAAGATTCCATTCAGTTTATTGTTGTACAGACTGACCATCCATTGTAAGCCCTTTAACTGATATTCCTTCAAGGTGCCTCCAACGAGGATGGAGGGCTGGCGAGTGACTCTCTCAGAAATTCTATGTGCGACCGCGTAGTAGTCGACCTTGGTTTTATCTTGAGGTTCGTCCGTACTGACCTGAGCGCCGAAAGTTGCCTCTGAGGCGGGCGCGTCCTCCATTTCGAAATCACGCAAACCTGCACCCTCGTTCTGCTGAGCCATTACAGATTGTGCAAGAGAATCAAGGAAAGTATCTGTTTGCCGAAGAAGATGAGTAATTCGGGTATCTTTCGCAGTATCAATGAGTTTCATATATGCCTCCTCATCATCTGCTTTGAGGGCCTTCAGACGTTCTTTCGAAATGCGTTCAATGCGCTTTTGTTCTTCCTTCTCAGTCTGAACATGAAAATTGAGCACGGAACGACCGAGTCGAGTGAGACGATCCTGCGCGGCTCGGTTGGCCTCGATCACCTGGCGACCATGATTACAGATGACAGTGAGTTGTTCGACATGTTTGTGTTTGGCGCGTCGTTCACGATCGAGACGTTGCTTGCGCTCTAGCTGTTCTGTCATACGTGCATCACGGATCGTCGGTCTGCGTGTACGACGGAAGTCAGGACGATTCAGAGGAACAAGTGAACCATGAGTGAGTCGTTCAGCGACGAGAGCACGCATCGTACGCTGTTTTTCGATAAGGCGAAGGGATTTGAGTTCAATGAGGGCAGACAATTTGCCATTAGACGTGGAAGGAAACGAGAGAGGCGAGTTAGTATCAGGCATAAACTCTTCAACAATGTCATTCTCAAAACTCTCGTCTCCAACTGTGGCTGGAATGGATTCGAGCTCACGCATTCGCTGCTGAATTCGAGCGTCGATGTAGCGATCCCGTTCATTGAGGATCTGCTGGGCGTCGAGCCCTGGAGGCATGATGGTAGGAACGAGGAGACGTTGAAGACGGGTGGCAAATAAGGGAGGATCCATTTCGGCATGGCGCTTCAGTTGTGAGAACGGATGGCGGTAGGAATTGTAAGGATAGATACCAGAATTGACATCGTCTTCGAGAAAAGGGCCTTTCGGCATATCTGCTGGGTTGATAGGCAGCACGACCGCCTGCTCCTCGGTTTTGGGAGCAACATCAGGGGCTTTAGATATTTTGACGGCGCTGTCCACGATGCGTGAAGATGAGTCTGGTGGTTGAAGGAGCTTCTCAAGATCGGGGATAATGGTGCTGTTGAGTTGCACAGCTTGATGAAGCCCTTCGGGAAGGGGAACTCCTCGAGAAAGCAGTCTAAACGCATGTATTTGGGCGCGCAAGACGTTGATCTGGTCTGGAGTAAATGATACCTCAGCTTGGGACTGCGAATGATGTTTAGCCTGCGAGTTTTGTTGAGCCTGCGGTTGTACTGTGATAACCATTTTAGTGAAAAAGGGACTATAACATATAAGAATGATTTACGCACTAGGCGCCACTGCCTGAATCTGTTTCAGAAGATTTTCCAGCTCGGTCGGTGATTTTTGCTCAGTAGGATTCTTTCGCAAGAAACTCGCTCTCTGCAAACAAAAATCAGTATCATTACTAATGTCCCTGAAGAAGACTTGAAGACTCCTACAGCTAACATCTGTTGTAGGTCCGGCATGCCAGGTCGGGTCTGCATGTTTGCCATCCCACCGTTGGCTAACATTCCCAACGCGTTTAGAGGAGCCGGTCTTAAGATGTTGACAATGAATCGTTGAATAGGCGCTGAAGCGTGTGTGTGCTTCCGTGTGACTCTGTGACTAACTGTGACTGAACTGTTCTTTTCGTTCTTCGTTATGAGTTCGCAAGACAACGATCCCTTTTACCTTCGGTAAGTAACGTGGTATCGGTTGGAATTAAACTAACATATATATTCTAGGTACTAGTGCGTGTCCTCCATTCCTCGACCTGATATTTTGACACTAATGGTGTATCAGTACTGGGCACTCAGGAAAGCATGGTCATGAATTCCTAGAATTCGAATACTCGCATGGCCGTCTGCGATATGCCAACAACTCGAACTACAGAAATGACAGCCTCATCCGCAAAGAGAGTATGTGTTCATGTTTTGTCAGGAAACCAATTCTTCAATGTCAAAATCTGGATTCAGTGTGGATCAGCCCGCTGGCTGTGAAAGAATTCAAGAGGATTATCGAAGCCAGTGAAGTCACTAAGTGCGCGCGTACTCAGCCTCCCAAACTGTTTGATAATGATCTTGTACTCGTTTAGGGAAGACGACATAAACTGGCCCAAGAAAAACATTGTCGGCAAGCAGGAACTGGAAATCCGGATTGGGAATGATCACATTGCATTCGAAGTATGTAGCTGTCCGGTCCCGGTCCCGTTTTCGTTTCGGTATTGATATGTAGTTGCTACAGACCGCCAAAATTGGCTCGCTTGTTGATATTCAGGATAGCGAGGATCCAGAGGGTCTGCGCGTGTTTTACTATCTCATTCAGGATTTGAGGGTGCGTGTGCTCCTACCTGTTTTCAACCAGATTTTCCAGATTTTTGTTTTCAGTGCTTTGTGTTTTCATTGATCACCCTTCATTTCAAGATCAAGCCGATCTAGAGAATGGACTGGAGGAGTTTAAAATCAACTAGCGCTAGCTCTACATGCGCGTCAGCCCAAGTCCTATTCGAGATGTCAAGAAAATGCGCGTGGTGTATTGTTCCGTGAGTTGCTGCTCTGCAGGTATCCGTCTCGCTGGATGGTTGGACTAAATGACATTTAGTTTTTGACTTAGGTTGTTTTGATATACTTGCGAGTTCAATCTATTCGATACTGTTGCTGTAGTGCTTTGTAGTGTTGCTATCGTTGGTGTTGCCTAATGCACCTCTCTATTGTGTGTATATAGAATTGAGTTCGACCGTACGGGAGGAAACTCCGGCCGGCTCCGGTCCAGTTTTAACAAAGATACAACTTGGGAAAAGCGGTGACATCGATGGCGACTGTAGCTGTTCCAACGCCGCCCATGCCAATACCACCATTGTCAACAATACCTTCCTCGTCATATGGAGTATCCTCCGCAAACCCAATACCAATATCTGGCGGCAGGCCGGCCTCTCCTCGTCCACACTCTCACACACCACCTTCCTTGTCTCCGCTTCTCGAGCCCGGCCTTCAGAGATACGGTTCACCGTCCAATCGGAACAGCGTGGCTTCTTCTTCTACTACATCTTCTGCTGTGTCGTTCCGTACAGCGCCTATGCAAAGTGCATTGACTACGGATTCGAGGACTTCTTCTAGGGGCCGGCAAAGTCCTGAGTCTGTCAACACCCTCCAGCTACGCGACGAGCCGAACGAAGATCTCCGGGACACCAAGACAGTTAACCCAATGCATATCCTCAGCACCTCTTTGCAACACAACCCCTCGTTTCCACACCAAGAAATTCATGTGGTCAAAGTAACATCAGATACAGTACATGTAGACTCTGGACCAATGAATGATTCACTAGCGAAACGAGTAGTTCAAAGAGTACCTGGGCTGGCATGTATCGATACTCGACCTGGCAGAGTGCAGGAGCAGGATACAAAGGGACCTCCGCCGCCCTCACCACCGGCGAGCGATGAAGCCGGTGGCGAGGAAGACGCCAGGGAAGAACGGGCGGGAGTACTGTCAAATGCTACGCCCCAAGCTGATATATCAAACGCTCGTATGTCTACAGAGACGAAAGCCTCCACGCACACAGTCAAATTGGACCCTTTTCCTCCGTCCCCATCACATAAACAATCTACAACTGCTGTACCCCAGAGTGAATATCTTCAGCCACCCCCGATATCCTCACACAATATCCGTCCTCACCGGCGCAACACGACCGGTTCCGTTGCTCCCATCGGTGTCACCCCAGCACGAACTACACGCACCTCCCTCACCTCTCAGTACAATCAGTACCCTTCTCAGTCGCATTCATATTCTTACTCAAATCAACTGTACGATGACAGCATAATCCAACCCTCTGATAACGTCGAAGACGATATTCAGGCGCATGCAGAAAAGATAAGAAGAGAAAGGCAGGAGAAGCGGGCGAAACAGGCAGAAGCAGAAGCAGCGCTTACGCGAGAAGCAGGCTTGAGAAGAGAGACGACTGTTGGTGGCGCACGCAAGGGAGAGAATTATCCTCTTGTAGGCAATCTCATTGGAGAGGACCATGTCAACTACGTATTGATGTACAACATGTTGACTGGGATTCGTATCGGAGTCAGTATCTTCTTTCTATTTCTTATGCTCATCCTATGATATACTCATTGTTGCTTGAATATAGGTGTCCCGATGTCAGGCAAAGATCAAACGGCCTTTGACAGACGAAGATTTCGCTGCGAAACATAAATTTAGTTTTGATATGTATGTGTTCGATCTACGTTAACACTTCTGAATCCTCATTCTATATGCAGCGTTGGTAACGAATTAACACCATCCGCGAAGTACGATTTCAAATTTAAAGATTATGCACCCTGGGTGTTCCGTTCCTTACGAGAAGACTATTTTCACCTCGATCCCGCCGACTATTTACTCTCTCTAACTTCGAAATATATCTTGTCAGAACTCGGGAGTCCAGGGAAGAGTGGTAGTTTCTTTTACTTCTCAAGGGATTATAGATTCATCATCAAAACGATACACCACAGAGAACACAAATTCTTGCTGCGTGTTTTAAAAGAGTATGATTGCAATATCTTGTCCTTCGCATATCAGTAACGCGCTCTTTCCTCAGTTACTACAATCACGTTTCAACCAACCCGCACACCCTTGTCTCTCGGTTCTATGGTCTTCATCGGGTGAAGCTTCCTCGTGGTCGCAAGATTCATTTTGTCATCATGAACAATCTGTTCCCACCTCACAAAGATATACATGAAACGTATGACCTGAAAGGAAGCACTGTCGGGCGGCTTTGGCGAGCAAATAATCCCGAAGCTGATGAAAAGGCGCAGACAGAGACCTCCAACTCGGAGAAGGAAAGGCGAAAGGAGAAGAAGAAGTCGAGCCCTGTGTTGAAAGACTTAAATTGGATCAACGGGCACCACAAACTGGAATTAGGTCCAGAGAAGAGAGCGTTACTGACTGAACAATTACGGGTGCGTTGTGAAATCATATGCGAACGATCCTTTCTCATATTACCCAAATTTTCTAGCGGGATAAAGAATTTCTTAAGGCTATTTCCGTAATGGATTACTCTCTCCTGGTGGGAATACACAACATGCAACGTGGAAACCGGGATAATGTGCGTCGAAAGACACTGAAGGTCTTCGAGCCAGCCATTCCCAAGGAACTTGCGCGTAGTGTCTCAGCCGTAGGTACACCCGGATACGGTGGCTATGGTGGGATAGGAGGTAGCACAGGTGCTCTTGGAATGAGCAAAAGTTTATCATCGCATCACCCTCATAACGTTGGTAAAGGCGGCGGTTACACAACAACACCGGAAGCTATCGCCATGCGTCATGCCATGCGATCCTCAGATCCTAAAGCGCTTTCCCTTCCTTCCAACTCGTCACTTCTTCCGGACACACTCAATCCCCAATCGATCGGTCCCCGTTCATCAGGAGATGCCGGTGGAGCCAGGGGTGCAGATAACCGATTAAATTTTATCTTCTATCAAGACGAAGGAGGTTTAAGGGCTACGGATGAAGAGAACCGAGAAATGGCAACGATATATTATCTAGGCGTCATCGACATCTTAACACCCTGGGGAACAGGGAAGAGGATAGAAAACTTCTGGAAGGGCTTGAGTGCGGATCGAGTAAGTGTTGTCGTCGTTGTTCGATGTTCAGGCTGACAAACTTGCTGTCTTGCTGTAGCACAAGATATCCCCTGTTCCACCGAGCGAGTACGCCGAACGGTTCTTTAAGTTTATGAAAGCAATCATGAAAGGAGGTGAAGGCAATGCTGAAGATTTCATGTAATCAACACATTTGATGTACTTGCTTCGTTCGATTCCTTATATGATATGTATATCCATCTTTTTCTTCCCGCTGTGGACTTAAAAACCGCTTTGCATTTTTTCTATTTATTTCCTCTAGCATGATATTTTCTCCGCCCCATTTTCAACACCATATCCCTGTTTAGACTCTGCCCGGCCTCTATCTTCTCCGTTCCTCTTACCTTTTATCATTATCATTCTGTGTCGTACATCTAACCAGATTAATTTGCAGTCTGTCGCTTCTTGCCCCCGCACTATTCATGACACCCGTAATTTCCTACCTTACCTTTTTCGTCTTTCCCATTCCTGTCCTCTCCACCCTACCACTCGTCACTCCTTAGGTCTCCTCCCCTACCATATTTATCCCTCTCTCTCTCTCTGCGTTCTCCCGCTTCTTGGGTTCCCGCGCCTCGCTCGTTTCATTTCCCTTAGCGTTGTCCCCACTTTTCACAAGGGTTTCAGCTTTACACTCCTTCGGAACAATGGATACTATCTTACTATATTATACCTAGTTTTGCTCGATGGCTCACTGCTTTCAGTACGTATCCTTGGACATGAGCATGCATATAGTTGACGTTTTTATATCATTGGTCAATTGGTGCACGATTGTCCTATCATATCTTTCATCCTTTGTGTTACATTATGGTGTTAGTTTATGGCTTTGGCGACTCAGAATAGCAAAACAACGAAATACAATTGCATCGTATAAATCAAGCAACTGACGAGGCATTTGACGTAGATGCATCCTGGGCCCAACGTTGCCAATCCTCCTCCAACTGAAACAATTCTGAATTGGATCCCTCATTCGTTCCCTCTGGCTGTAAATTTATTTCTGCCAACCCGAATACACCCACAGCAAGCGCATTTAAGACCCATGGAGTCCAAGCTTCGAAGAAGGCGCGGGCGAAAGCCAAAGCAACGACGGATTCGCGTGAAAGTCCTGTAGAAATTCCAGAGTCTACCACTGACAGTTCCTCGACTTCGAAGACGGCTTTGACGTAGTCAAATATCGTATGTCCCTCCCTAATTAGTGAGTTCTTGAGGATGTCAGGAAGGTTATTTGCTGCATTGGTATTTGCTTCAGTAGTGCTGAAGTATTCATACCCTGTAGCAACACTGAAAGGTGCACAAGCACGAAGAGTATTGAGAACCTCGACGACTTCATTGGCGTGCGCTGCAAGGGGCGTAAAGGAGGTTAAAAGTGACGGCGGGGTAGAATTGAAGGTTGGTGGAGGTGATATGGTAAGATCAGTCGCCCCTAGATCCTCCTGTTTTAAAAGCCACATCGACGGAGCGACAAGTTTGTTTGCACGCTTCGAAGCAGGTTGGTTGGAAGGGTCCTTCCCTTTATTACTGTACATGTCGCGTGGAAATTGCGAAATGAAATGTTTTTCGGCCAGTACAATTTCTCTGCTGAAAATTTGCACTACAGCGTCACTCACGCAACGCGCAACGCTAGACCGGAAATCTGCACCAACGCGTCCAAGGGCAGCAGCACAATACGTGAGCTGAGTCACAAGTGATGGAAGGGCCGTTATTGGAAGCGATGTGATAGGAGGTTCCGTGGAATGCTGGGAAGAATCAAGGAGGGGCATGAGATGGGTTTTAAACGCATGCGAAACGTATATCTGCAACAAAGCATGCAGCTTCGGTGAGAGTGCGTTGCCTTCCTGAACATTCGCGAGGAAGATAGACTCATACTGTGTAATCAAGTCATAAACCCCTTCCCTCCATAATCCGATATATTTCCCCAAGTACTTCACTAGGTCATCCTTATCCCTGGTCGAAAGCTCTCCCTCCAAAGCAGCTATTCTAATTATATCTCTTCTTAGACTCTCGAGAGAGCCTTTCAGACATTGTTCCCTCCCGCTCAGAAAAGCAAGCGCGATTTCATCTTCGCCTTTGAAGGCGCCTTCCATCTTGCGCAAAAAGTTGACAGCCTTCCACAGCACTGGCAGCTTTTTATTTGGTTCATGTAGCATCGTCAGTAGAGATATGAGCATATGGTTCATGGCCACATCTACTTCCGCAAGAATTGATGTAAGAATAAGTGGTGGCGACGAATGAACTGCAATCAGTCTTCGGGCATGAGCAGCTAACGAAAGTGCTTCGGAAAAGTACGCGTTTCGAGCGCAGGTGTTGATAAGAAGTGGTATATCCAGTAATTCGCGTAATTTGTCGTGTGTTTCGAGGACAATCAACGTTTTACGCCTGGTAGCCAGCACCGAGGCAGTCTCTGTGTTCCAGCTATACACGGAAGATTCGAGTGCGGGAAGAGACTCATTGAGAAGGGCATCTAGTGACGAAGATATCTGGGAAAGAGAAGTGGTGAGATCGGAGGTGCTGGAGTAGAGGGATACAAAAGTGGGATAAGATGCATGGGTTAATGAGGTTAAACTGGAAGCCAAGTGGTGTGACTGTGTCTGGAGAACACCGGGCTCTGAAAGCAGCGTTTCGAGGTCAAGGGAAGTCAAATGCTCCAGGTATGTTGTATTTGGAACGTTCAACAACTCGCTCAACGTTTCGGACATTCAGATGCAAGAGAAGAGGAGCAAGCGCCCATATCCCTACAGTATGTAATTATTAAGGATACAAGTATATTCTTTCTACTACAGGCTCCAAAGCTACTAGTATTCTATGATACATGTCCGATGAATGTTAATGTTATATGTCAATGCGTGCGATGTTGGGAATGAGATAATCTTGTAAAGGTACAATTCTGTTTGTCATGAAATAGAGCGAACGATACGGATATATGAGTCGTAGATTATCTGCATGTCGTCGTACCATATCAGACAAATTGCAAGACAATGAAAAGACACTAAGCGTACCAGACAACATGTCCGCTTTCACGCCATCTCGTTCACTAAAACACCTGGGCTCCTGTTTGAAAGGATCAGCTTTTTCTTGATGCTTGGTTTCTTGAACAACATCTGATCGCCCTTCTTGTCCTCCTTTGGCAGCTCGGTCGGACTTGCAACACGCTTACCAGTCGTCGTTGTCCACGAATGACGTGAAGAACTGGAAGTTGTACCGGTAATGGGAGAGACAGCCTGCTTCATTGATGAGGTATCGTCAACATCCATCCTCATTGTTTTCCTCTCCCGCTCTCGTTCCTCATCCACGATCATCAATGCACCTTCAATGACCGCTGCATGGACAAATACATACTGGCGTAGGCTCTGACATAAACTCATTCGTTGTTTCCGCATGTCTTGTAACACCTCTAAGAGAGGTTCCCCAAGGTTGCTGAGCGCTTGCGGCGAGTTGTCATGATGCAGGGCCCGAGGATACGAGAGATCAGCGCTTGATGCATCTTTAACGAATGGTGAGTGATCTACATTCCGAGTGTGAAAACCTTGGGAATAGACGGAAGCGTTGGCAGATTCATTGACAGTTCCGACAGGCACAGAGCGGAGAGCAGGATCAGTAGAAAGGGAATTTGCTTTTGTTGCCGGAGTAGGTGACGAGTCTGCGACCATCGATCCTTCACTCTTGTCTGATGATTGCGGGTTCGGAGGGGCAGACGACGGGACGTCAGTTCTATTGGGTGGAGACAAAGACCTCGATGGAGGGGGAAGAGAAGCAGACTCGTCAAGATCTATGCCTCTGATCCTTGAAAATGGCGAAGGTGATTTCTCCACAGCGCGACTGCGATCTCCGAGTACCGAAGGTGACGATGTGAATGTGAATGCGTCACGCAAGACTTGACTTTCTGAATTGTCTGTCTTACTGGTACGTTCGATATCGCTTTTAGCCACTGTCTGCACACGCCGCGCAGAGGGAGCAGACCATGTCCTGAGCCTGGCTTCTTCGCCACGCACATTAAGGACAGGAACTCGGCCTTCTCCGATAACCGGCAACGTCGACGCCTTGGGCATCGCGCTATCTGGGAGCGATTGCAGAGAAGAAAATGAGGTGCCTGTAGAAGACGGTACAGAAATCTCACCGTATGACAGTGAATTAAGGGCATGATGCCCTAAAAGGTGGTGAGGCATGCTCTTGGATCCGTTCTTAAGATCATAAGAATCATCCGAGGACGAAGCGGAATCAATCGACGATGACGGGAAGACAAATGGTATCGATCCTGGTCGTCCCCGTGCGACAACTGCAGCAACACCACTTTGGAGGCCAATGTTGACCCCTGGAGTCGTTGCAATGTGTTGTCCTGGCCCTGACGAAGTAGGCTGAGATGATCCTGATATATTTACATCCATACTCCTAGGATCTACAGAAGACGCGCGCTCGTTATTTCCTTCAATCTGCGTCTTGAGTCTAGCGTTTGGAACGTCCCATTCGCTCAATCTGTTTTGAGAATGCATATGCCTGACTGCCTCGTCTACTCGGAATGCGGTGCCGTGCGAGCCGGTCTGGTCGGAAACATCTTCGGCCCACATACGAGTTGTAAACGACTGATGGGGAAAAATCGTTTCCTTTTCGTCCTCCTCTCGATTGTCAGTCGTGGATGAGATGTAAGGATCACCATCGACTTGCATTGGCGTCTGAGGGCTCGTAAAAAAGGGGTTCGTTGAGGAATTAGAAGTAGAATTGCCATAGTTGTCCTGTGAATCATATGAAGTAGGGAAGAGGGCAATAGGCGTTAAAAGGTCATTGTTAGACTTTTGACCAGGGGGGATTCTATAAAATAATATGAGCGTCTTACCATGGTAGAAGTATGTACAGGGACATGCAAAATGTTTCCATTGTTATGAGCAGGTATGGCAACCGTCCGAAGGTCCGTTTTGTTGCTCGCTATATCCACGTTGCGGTTTCCGTTCCTGTTCCAATAGCCTTGCGCGTCTTGAACAGTTGTTTCTTCGTTCTTGACGTCGACGTCCATTGTGGCGGGCGTGTTCCAGGAGACATTGTTAACGTTATGCGCTTCATGATTTAAACAAAGATTTTTCTTCTTCCGAAACTCCCTCCTGATGCCGTCAAGAATCGCGTCCACCATAATGAAGCCTCCTGTTCGGCCGACACCCGCTGAGCAGTGTAACAATACTGGAGAGTGTTTCCTTCCCATCGCCTTATTGGCGATTCCGGTATTACGGTTGAGAGTTTCCCCTAAGCCACTCTTCGATCTAGATAGTGAAGGTCGAATGAAAGCAGAAACTCCAGTTTCGATATTGCTGGGTAGTACCTCCTTTGTTGTATCTTCTTCTTCTTCGCCCTGGCCATTAAGGTGCATGGCTTCTGTGACAGCTTGGTCCACCTCCTTAATAAGACCTAGCACTCCTCGAGGATCATCGGGGACATTCATGTCTGGCCACTCCAGGTATTGGAACTGCACAATTTTACGCGGAGGAATATCGGGGTAGCCTACATGAGAGAGAAGAAAAGTCCTTTTGATGGTCGCATCTGCGGGATTCTTCTTTTTCTTCTTGCCGTGTTTGGTGTCTGGTACAACGGATGAAGAGAAGAAGAATCCACCGACGGCAGGGTCTCCACCACCTGCCTTCCTCCTGACATCATCGTCTTTTCCTTCATCGACATTGCCCTCGACCGACATTAATTTAAGCCGTAAAGGCCCAAAGACTTCGTCCTTCCAGTATGGTCCGCATTTGACCATCGAACCTTCGATTTCGCGGGTGAGCATAATGATGACGTGTACGTTTTGTTGGTATACGAGGCTGTAAGTGAAAGAATCAAGTCAGGAACACGATTGTAGATTTAAAGGTGCAAAGAGCCGTACGTCCAGAAATCGACAAAAGTAGCTTCCAGGGGTCCTTGCGTGGCGATATATCTTCTCGTCGTACAAAGTGGCTGGACGTAGGACGCGTTGACATAATCATCATGGTCCTCCGACGTAGGCTCTTTTTCGGAATCATCGTGTTCATGCTCACTCTCCGTGGTCTCACCGCCACTTCCTGCTGCGGGGGGAGGAGCACGCATGTGAGTGAAGCTAGGCTTGAGTGCGCTGCCACCTATGACGGATGCGCCGTTGAATATGACTGGTGCAGTGAGGGAGGAAGAAGGAAAAGTGAAAGAAGGAGATGATAATCCGCCCAGCCCCCCTGTACCGAAACTTGGTTTGACGCCGTGTCTGCTCTTCATTCGATTTGATGAGCGAGGAGATTTCGTTGCGTCGGAGACAGAGCGGGAGACGGAAGCGCCAGATGTCGGAGAACCGGATAAAGAAGTTATTGGTCCGGTGAGGGCACCTGAGTGTCGGATGGATAAGGCACTTGAAGGAGGGGATACTGTTGAGGCGGATGGTTGGGAGGAGGCGTGAGATTGGGACGAGTTTGCAGATTGTGCAGATTTCCGGGAAGGAGAATGTCGCCGTGCGTGCAGTCTGACACGAGCATGTTCGAAAGGCCAGATGTGCCGATATCTACAAATTATCAGAGTAAGGATAAGAGAATAAGGATATTAAAACGTCACCTGTTCTTGGCACCCTTCTCAACTCCTGCCGTAATACTATATGGGAAGACAGTTTTCGAATCTCTTCCGTGATCACTATCTGACTCTGAAATACTGGGAGGCACGGTATGCCCTGAAGATACGTTTCTCGGCTTATTGGAGTTCAAGACACCGAAAGATTCTCGCATGTGACCTGATTGGGGAGAGGGAGAAACCGATCGCAAGGATACATGAGCAGACATATAATCAACGGTTTGAGGGACGTGTGGTCTCAACCCTGATGAATCTGCACTTTCTACGATGTCCTTTCTATGTGCTTGGGTTTGCGAGGAGACCACACCACTTTCTGCTGAATGATGCTTCATGACGCCCATCAATCGTCTCTGTTCTGCAAGTTCAATGCGATAAAACTGAATGGCGAGCGCTTCCATGCCTTCATCTAGTAAGGCTTGATTAGGAGGAGGAGGAGTGGGATGTTGTTTAGACATTTTGTTTGGTGAAGTTGGACGTTCGTAGTGGATGCCAGGCGGTAGCAATTTGCCAGACGATTCAGGAGATGGGTGATTTGTAGCAATGGATTTGTTTTCGGACGTAGATGAAGGAGATTCATCACTGTCGGAAGTGAATGAATCATCGGGCTTAACGTCAGAGCGACGAGAGATTTCGCGGAGCCATTCGAAAGGAAGTTCATCTATCCTCTTGCGAACGCGTTTGGGTAATCGTAGTGGTATACGCTCCGTTATGCCCTGGTCATTAACATTAATGTAAAATATGGATGAAAAAGTGAAAGGGTCACACACCTGTGTCAACTCGAAATTCTGTCTGATCGTGTCGAAGAAGGGATTGAAAGGGACGGAAGAAGTGCCGCTAGTCTTTTCGGACATGAGAGGGGCATTTGCACGCAAACTCATAGCCGAAGGCGGCCTTTTTCGTGGGGAAGACTGATCCAAGGAGCTCCTCGTGGTTGTTCCACTGCCAAAGGCTTTGGGCGGAAGATGATTGGTTTTCAGACTACCAGAGTCATTGGCATCGTCTTCGGGTTCAGGCTCCGGTGGACGAAAATCAACAAGATCCCTGCGCTCACGCCAAACTCTCTGAAAACCACCCTTGAGCCAAAAAAGAGCGTTTCCGTTATAGGCTGCGTCATTTGAAAACTTGCGGAGCAGACCAAGGATATTATTGCCTTCGGGAAGGAAAGGAGATCCAATAGAATCTACGTCGTAGACAACGATGGTGGTGAACTTGGGCCATTCTGCAAAACGGGCACGAGCGGAAGATGAAGGAAGCATTGCTCCAAGACGGTCCAGGGAGAATAACGGCCTTTTGAGAAGCGTAGAAGGAACGGAAAGGGAGAGAGCTGTCGGAATTCTGGCAGAGGAATAGGCTGCATGAGGACGAATATCGATGATCAAGGCAGAGGGGTTGTTGATAAAAGGTAAAAGATGAATTGGATCAACAGAACTAAAGGAAGAAGAGGGCTTCGAGTTGGTTGTGGAAAGCGGGAGCTTCGATTTTATCGGCGAAAGGTCCTTTGCGCTCATGACTGGGTTTAAAATGGAACGTTCGGAAATTGCTCTTGCAAAAGTGTCCACATCGTCCCCTAAACTTCCTGCGTCCGGTCTAGTACCGAAAAAATCCTGGTCCATCGTCGACGTTAGAGTTCAAAATTGCGCATTAGGTATTCTGACGTCATCCTTCCCGTGTTTAGGTGTTAATCTGCAGATTATGTAATAATCAGATATTTCTCCCATGAACTCCTCCGTCGAACATCTTTCCCCTACAACTTCTTCTGCCAGGTTTTCTCTACCTTCCAAGTCCACAGCCGGTCCTAAACCAAATATCTATGAACGAAATTTGAACAAGACTCGAGTCGCAGAAGTTTCGGCTGCTTCACTCAGCTTTCTCTTTTCAGAAGTCGTGCAGTATACGCAGAAACGCGTTAGTGGGGTAAATGATTTAGAGAGAAGGTACGAAATTGTGTTCCATCTTTCGTTCGGTCCATCTAAATTCTGCCTATGCAGGCTGAACACACTAGGATATCGCGTTGGCGTTCGTGTTCTCGAACTCACCGCTTATCGTGCGGAGTCTTCATTGAAAGCACCCAAACGAGAAATCCGTCTTCTGCCCGCCCTCATGGCGATACACACACAGATCTGGAGAGCAGTGTACGGCAGGCCGGCCGATGCGATTGAGAAAAGCGTAGAGAATGTAGACGAATGTATGTCCTTTTCTTTGTTCAATTCCGTGTATGACACAACTCATACCGGTTTGTAGACATGATAATAGACAACGACCCACTTATCGAGCGACACATTTCCGTCCCTCGCGATCTATCTGGTCTCAGTTGCTCATCATTCTCTGCCGGGATTGTCGAAGCTGTCTTGGACGGCCTGGGTTTCGTGAGTTGATCTATAATTATTCGTTATGTGCCTGATTCAAGTTTGATCATAGCCGGCACGCGTCACAGCACATCATACACCTACTTCAACCCATCCTACTCGCACTACTATTCTTATCAAATTAGAAAAGTCTGTATTAGACAGGGAAGATGTGCTCAAGTAGTGAATGGATTTTGAAGATGTGACTGACTCAACCCTCTATTTTGTGGTTCAAATCCAGTTGGAACCTATGTGTGTCCTTATATGACAAAAATAAAACATACTTAAGATTGGAAAGTGCCTCAGATTATTTGAAATATATTATGAAATTCACCTCACAGATAAGTGAAAGCATCTGCATGACTGTGGAAAAGGAAGCTCAGTTTTTGGGTGTTGTCATGCCTTGCCCTGAAGTGCATAGCCCACAACCTCCGTATCATAGTTCCCAACCTCCCCAGCCTCCCTTTCTGGACCTCCCAACTTCCCTTTAGACCTCCATACTGCTAAACAACCTCCCCAACCACTAGCTTTCCTCCAATCAACCAAACAACGCTACTACAGCCCTGGGACCCTATACATGTGTCCATCATTCTGTCCTCATGTACTTAAACCAACCCCATTAAGTGCCTGGTTCATACTATGTTCCTTTGTTAACTTCCCTGTACATATTTCAGCAGTCCCGTAGCGTCCAAAAGCCCAGCTGGAAACCCGCCGTGATGGCGGGAACACTAAGACGGAACTCACACGAGGGCCAAATACTATGAACCAAATATGATTGGTGAGGAGAGGAAAGAGAAAGAGATCTACACTCAAGAGTAGTCTAAGACCAAAGAGGAGATGGTGGTAAGGGCTCTAGTCGTATCTAAGTGGAAAGAAGGCCTATATAGTGTGATGTCACAAGTGTGACTGTATGCATGTAAGTAATGTTGAGCATACTGTAGTGATAGAACACTTTCTACATACATTACACAA
>MU823728.1:0-24015 GCA_027921425.1 Lentinula novae-zelandiae | reverse complement strand
TACTCCGTATGTATTGATATAACCGCAATCCCGCTCGGGGACATGCATAACCAAGATGGCATTATTACTTTATACTGTACAGTTCTACCTAGGTCACACAGCTCAGAGTCCAGAATGCCCCCTCAGTTGCTATATTATGAGGTGAGCACGAAGTATATTTGTATATATTTACTACACACTAACGTTACCGTAGATTTACCAGGCTTAACAGGTAGATATAGTTGCTATATAATCAACTGAGATTTACCAGGCTTAACACTTGTAGATAATGCTCAATGGAGAAGTTGAGTCAATATGATAAATATTTAACCTGAACGCAGCTATGTTGAACGTGAACGCAAATATTTGAATGCAACAAATGTGAACGCAAATCCGTCGGAACGCAGAATGCACCCGCGGAACGCGAAATTATACCGTCCGCTCGGGAATCAAATATTAGATCTAAAAAACGTCGGAGTATCATAAATGGAAAAGTCTGGTCAACTTGGTGAAAGCTAAAGCATAATACATAGGGCGGTATCGATTCATGGTTTAGCCTAGGTACCGGAGCCCCATCTAGAGTCGCCGGAACGGATTTTTTTCGGAAGACTATGGTCAGATTTCGCAAGGGAGTTTAACTGTTTTTTGAAACATCTTTCGGATAACTACATAAGTCAATAAACCCTGCGTCCCAAGTCATTCTCGAATCTACAAGCCCCGATGTTGCTACAAAGACAGCATTATCTTCTTTGTGAGACGGCGAAGCTAACAGCATCAATAATGTCTTGATTACAACACTACCGGCCCCGGTGCGTCTAAACGATAGAACTCACCAGCGCTAGTGAGGCGGCGGAGTATTCGATTTCCAGTGCCATACGTAGCGATTGGGAGGAGTGGGTGGATGTGAGTCTTTTCGTGTGACGTGTGGACAGATGTCCGTCATATTCCAACTGCAAGAAAATCCGAATTACTGAAGGACTTGTTCAGGATGTCTCGGTGGTGGGTGGTTCCGGAAACACCCTCATACACCCCACGCCCCCCTCGAATTCCCCTCTGCATTCATGATGTCTCAATTCCCTTCCGCAGTCATCATTCAAGACTCTAACGAACTGAACCACTTTACACGACTCGGAAGATAATTGTGGGAGGTCATGATATTGCATCAACTACTTTTTTGGGCAGGTAATCATACTCAGCTGTTGAACCAGCGTGAATCCATTCAAGTAATCGTCTGCATAGATTCATTAGCCAAAAGGGAGTGAGCGAATGATACCCCCGATGAAAGAAATACTAGTAAAAAGGGGGGAAGAGAAAAGGGCGGGAAAGGGCGGGAAAGGGACCAGGAGGGAAGGGGGAAACAATACCCCTGAGTGGTCTGAACTTCGTCTACGACGTCCACTGACCCAGGAGATCAATGTACGACAAGAAAGGGGAGCTATTGTCTCACATTGCATTGAGAGTATAAGAACCCGCCTGCTCCTCTGATAGTTCTCCAATCTTCACCGCAATCATCCAAACTTACTTTTTTATTATCCAATTCTCCAACTATGTCCTCTACATCCATTGAGCATGAGGACCACAACTCCGCGTCTTTTAAGGCAGAGTACCGTGCGTATATGAGACAGGCATGGTCCGACGACCTCATTGAAAGACGCCAGGCAAAGTTCCTGGACCTTTTTTTCGCCGAATGTAATAGCAAAGGGTAAGTCTTTGTCAACCTATCAAAGCCGGTTTCTAACTGTGCCTCCATGAATTAGTTTGCGTGGATATGAAAAAATGCGGCTTCATTCCATCTTCATGTTGTTCATAAAAGAACACATGCAAAAAACGCAACCTGAGTTCGAAAAACTCGTCAGAGCGAAACGTATAAACGAAGGCTTCGCAGCCGATGAGAAAGTTTGGGTGCAGTTCAAAACAGAGGTTAGTTCCTTTTGTTGTATCGGATCGCATACCATCTAATATGTTTTTAGTCATTTCCTAAAGTGAAACCGCAACCCACCATACCCTTTGAGTACATCATGAGACCGCCCCCGCGAGTCAATTGGGTTCCTGCTCGTCTACGCTCGATTACAGCTCACACCGCCAAAATTATTACTCACAAGACCCCTGTGTCAGTCTCAAAGGCAAAGCTACAGGCTCGCCCACAGATTCTTGTGAATTCATCGAAGACAAATTTACAACCATCTCGAGGGAAAAAACAAAACGAATCGTTGCTGAAAGATGTGTTAGTATCCAATGCCATTAGAATCAAGAGGAGATTGAGCGTTGCGAGCCTGTTGCCAAATGAAACGGCGAATGTCATCATTTATACCACGCCGTCAGCGTAATTGTTATCTATCATACGTTTGTGTAAATCGACCTAGCGCAAAAAAAGGTGTATTGCCCTCTAAATTAAGCCACCCTGTGAAGTAGTAACATGTGTATACCTCGCCCGCAATATCATCCGAGTTGTCAAAACGAGTTGTAAAACAATGTGACCGGCTGTTTCAATCGGTGACAGTGTGCTACCGCCTTCTTGCACTCTTGCGTCCCGCACGAAGTATAATCACTCAGAAACTTCTCTAGCCAAAGCCGAGCAACGTAAACACAGTGAGCAATAACAGTCGTGTAACATTTTGTACTCAGAAAATGCATTTTTAATTCCCAATAATGTTGCATGGATTGTGTGTAGGATCAACTAATCGCAGTAGCAGCATGGCGCAGTGGTAGCGCGCGGGGCCCAAACACAAAGAACTTTACTGTCGATTTACCCATCATCCTCATCCATCACCTTCTTCTGACTTCTTACTTCTTACTTCTTCATCTCCATCATGATCATCCATCATCTTCCCCCCACCCCAGGATGTTCATGTCCAATTGAAATTCCAACCATCCGTTCAACCGCTTCTTCGTTACAAGTCGCAGAGCACTACTAAGTAAGTAGTGCTCTGTCGTTCGAAAACCTCCGTCTCCTTTGAAAAGTCATCGTAGTCGTAGTCGTGGTCATGGTCGTAGCCATCGTCGTCTGAGCTCTCGTAGACGTATCGTCTGCGTTTCAGCTGGAGTGGTTGTGGGACACTCGAGTTTAGAGGAGGTGGGATGTAGGGTGTGGACGTGGGGATTGGTTGTGTCGGTGGCGGGCGGGATTTTGGGTTTGGGTACGGACATGCGATTGTAGGCCACTGCACCACCGTGCATGGCAAAAACTCGGCTCCTTCCTTGTGGGTTATTAAATATTAATTGAATATTATGGAGTCAAAAAATGGGGGCGCCTTTCAGGCGCCGACATTGATTTTTTGAGAAAAGCAGAATAAAAACAAATTTACTTAAACAACTATGGAGTAACAGGGAGTAACCGAATGAGATGAGAAAAAGTAATCGTGACAGAGGGTGACAGTCCCGTGATATCCCGTGCCGGTCACATTTAAATGAATGTATTCAACAGAATGTGACTGATTACCATATATGGAGAAACTCCTTCCAAGTAAGCGAAGCGAAATAGCATGACGCGACCTACATAAGGACGAGTCTTCCGTAAACTACAGCCTCGTAATTTGGACGGGGACTTGGACTTGGGTTTGGGTTTGGTTTTGGTGTTGGGCTTATGTGGTCCTTCTCCATCGTCTTCTTTATGCGCTGTTCTGACTGCGTAGATTGATTTACTGCTTCATCGATAATATCCTCCTCCTCCTCCTCTAACAAACTCTCAAACTCTCAAACAACGCCTCCATGGTGAGTTCCGAATCCTTCTCCTTCTCCTCGTCGTCGACATTCATTATTCACTGTTCGTTATTCCATCCCGAACGACGGCCCATGAAGCTGGAGGTTTAGATCGTTTAGATCCTAGGGAATTCATTTCGGCTTCTTCGAGCACATCGGCGACGGCGGAAGATGATGATGATTAGCAGGGTTTGGAGCAAGGTTCGGATGTGAAAGTGGGGTAGAGGGAAAGGGAAACGGGAGGTTGGGGTGGAGGTGGAGAAGTTGGAGCAAGAGGGTGGTGGGGTGGGATTTGGGTATTCGGAGGGGGTTGGGGAACGGTCGAACGCAGAGCTGAGCGGGACCCAGATGCCGAACCACTACCGATGTGTTGGCGAACAAGATCGTCTGGATTTGGATAGGCGGATGCAGGGACTTCCCAGATACCGTCGTCGTCGTCCTCGTTCTCGGATAAAGAAGACGTTCCTGGGATATCTGTTATCAGGAAAGCTCGTGCTTTTCCTCTTGCTTTTCCTGTTCCTTTTGCTTGTACCCTCCCTTTATCATCCCTTCCTCTTCTTCTATCCATCATCCCTCCCTTCATCCTTTCATCCTCTTCCTCTTCCTCCTCGTCCGAGATGATGATAACCGCTGAAATTGAAATTGCTCGTGATCTCGCTTTCCGTTCAACTTTTCTTCTGTGGCGTTCGGTTTTCCTTTGGGTGTTGATTAATCTGATTGCCCAAGTTGTCTTCTACGGTCTTGACGCGTTTAGGAGCTTTCGGGCTCTCCCTGGTATCGTCCCCGGATGGATTATTTTGATCTAGATTCAGTCCCGAGCCCAAGGGTGGAGAGTCTTCGCCAAGCAAGCTTTCGCTTTGATTTCGAGTTCGAGCTTGAGGTTGAGTCGGAGTTTGAGTTCGAGGTTGAGTTGGATTCTTGGCTATTGACCTTGCCTGATTTGGGAACAATCCCACTCGTAGTAGTACCTGATGGTACCGGTGGAGGTACAGATGAAGAGTTTGACTTTGATGGTAGCACGAACCGAACGTCGCTGCGGTGGCAGTAACACACGAGTGCTTGCGGGAGGTTTGTGCTTCACCTCCTATTCCATCTTTCCATCTTCCAATTCCTCTGAATTGCTGATTTCCCCAATTTCCTGCAGTTTGTGGGGGTTCCTGTAAAGTAGGTCAGGGGATGACACTGTCCTTCATCATGCTGCTCATGTGCACTGTGGACTGAATAAGACAATTCACATCCTGGCTGCAACATACACATACCTCCAATTTCAACCTGTTTTTTGTGACACTTGCTGCAGGTGCAAATGGGCATTGATGTCACAAGGGGATTAGATATCAGGAAATTCTACACGATTTATAACTTGTCTATACTTGAAATCAAATATTGATCGAAAAAATTGATCAAAGTAACTACAACCAAATGCAGGGGGAAAAACTGCCATACATAAGGACAAGGCTTCCTTAGTAAACTACAACCTTGTAACCTCATTTTTGGCCAATAGGCATAGACAATTTACATCTGGGTTTATTGACTGACACATCAAAATTGGTCAGGATTCAGATACAAGCTTGACTGTCTTATATGGAGGTCCTCCCTGCCAGTTTGAATCTGCCTGATATACAAAAAGCTTTTTCACAGTCACACCCTTCAATCCATCATCTGCTACAATAGCCAGTTGGCTCAAGGGTTTGTCAGTAACCCTGCTTGTTTCCTGGGCATACATCTGCAAAACCTGTATTTTCGGCTAAGGGTCCGAAAGCAGTTGAGAGCACTTCCCAGCAGTGAAAGCACCCAGAGCATGTTGCTTTCAGTGCTTTCAGCACTGGGATCTGCTGGGATCTGCTCTCAGCCCTTAGCTGAATATCCAGGTTTTGCAGATGTATGATCCAGATCCATCTAATATGGTCAAAAGTAAGTGAAGCACCTCCTAATTTGAAATAGTTCATACCAGTGTAAGACATAGGTCCCTTAATCACTGAATAATGTTTCCCTTGAAGTAAGGGTCGATCCGTACTTGTTGACAATGATGGATTGTAGTTTGCACTTATAAACTAAGCCATGTAAGGGATTGATAATGGATGAGTAAAGACATCATGAAGGAACTGTAATCCATCCACATACTGTTGTCCACTCTGGGTTGGCTGATGGAAAACTACACAAGATATGTCATTAGCTCTTGAAACTAAATTCCTATCTCACCTGTAGGAGGTCACTCCGGTAGGAAGGGAAAAATCTAGCTCAACCACCCCAAATTGATGAGAGTCATCAGTTTTGTGTTGGTTGCCCCAGAACATAGCATCTTCCTTGTCCTACAAGGATTTATATATCAGTTTTGTGTTTGAATTCATGATTCACTACCAAAATGGCAGCCCAACTTGTACATACAGGGAACATGTAATAGCCCCACTGGTTAGAGAAGTCGCCTGCCTTGAGTTCTGGCTGGGTAGGATGGGTCCCTACTTTGTTGGTTGTATTATCATCCAGTCTGATGGCACGGTAGTAGGTCTGTGTACCACGTGTGGCCAATGTTGTGACATTTCCCTGGATGCTGAATTCTCTGGGTAGAGCAACAGGAGCCGCTTTGCCTATGTGAGTACATGAGAGTGTAAACAGTAATGCCCATATAGCGGTGGGCTGGACAGTGAACTTCATTTTGATTGTGATAAGCTGTGATAGAGTGATTGGAATGGGTCAACTGGCCAGCAGATGACTGAGGAAACTGCAGTGTAATATTTGAGCAACAAGCTTTTATACTCACTCCCTTGCACTCCAGGTCATAGCAGGTGTAACGAAGCATACACTCAGTGACTGCTGCAATATTCAAATTGAAGTTCCAGTTTTCATGCAGTTTCCTGTCACCTCGGGCAAGTTGGATGTGTTGGGAAATTCGGCAATGGGATCTCCGGGCAAATTGTATTTTACTTAGTGCATGCTTGGTCCTCTAATTTGGATGCTCATACATTCCCAAGGAGATCAGTAATGTTGGGCAAGTCGGCAGTGGGTGCGCAAGGCAAGTCGGAGGTTATTTTCACAATATTGTTTGTGTTTGCATCATGCATGATAGTGGCATTCCAAACCTGCAAATGTTATTAACTTATTGCCCCCATTTGACCAACAAACATGTATCGGACATGCTGGGCAAGTCGGACATGACCCCACCAGGAGACACACATAAGCTGAATAACCAACAGGAGATTGAAAGGTATGGATCTAGAATATCATTGATGAACTTCCGCAGACATCAATCAAGGCTTACATCCTACCACATCATTACAGGATTGGTGTTAAAATTCAGTGCAGTGCAAAACAGAAGATCAGATTCTGATTCACTCAGGGTAACTCAAAGACAATTCAAGACAATTCATTAGTAACTATGCTTAAATACATGACCCAAAGCAAGTCAGGAAATCCCTTCCACAGGTTGCTACATTGACTCTTAGTGTCATTCCAATAGCCAAGGTTTGCATTGCCAATCACAACCATGGACAATGGACAGATAAATGACCCTTTATCCTTAGAATGGATGGTCTACCCATTGAAATTTTCCAAGAAATTGTGCTAATTGCAGCTAAAAATCAACCAACCGCTATATCACTGGTGCTAGTTTCTAAAATGGTCAATGCCTGGATCACACCTGGCCTATACAAAAGTGTTCGTCTCCTGTCACAACACCAAGTGTTATTACTGCAACGTACCTTGGCAGGAGAATCTGGATTGGCCCTTGCATCTCATATCAATCATGTGTACATGGGCGATTTTACAGCAGGACTTGGAAAGCTCATGTCAGCTCTGTGCACAAATATTACAGTGGTTGTTGTTCCCCAGCGGACTTTTCATGAACTGCTGTATTTCAACCCAAAATGTGGTGTTCCTTGGCTTACTATCACTGGTCTCCTCCGGGTAGTCCATGGCTATAACTTGCCAGTGATGAAGACAGTGACTCACCTGCGCTGTACCCGGGATACCCCCAATCAACAATTTTCACCGCAGGTCCATAAATTATCTCTGACACACTTTTCATGCTGTTACTGGCCAATTGATCACATCACCATGCATAAGTTCTTGCCTTACAATTTGGCAAAGTTGTTGGATACACAGATCCAAGCTGTGGTAGTTTGTGTTGATTTAAGGGGCCAGTATAAATATACAGCCGAGGACAAGATTCAGGAAACTTTGGAGAATCTCAGCCAGTTGGAGAGGCAGGACAAACGGGTGTTAGTTGTGAGATCCATGGATCTAGTAGAAGGAATGGATGATGAAGAGTTCTGGAGCTATGTTGAAGCAGCCATTGCAGAGAAAGAGTAGACTAGATTGTTCACAGCATTATATATTTCAACTAGGCTTTTTAGTTTATATAATTGCATTTATGTACTTAAACATTGCTCACCCTATGTTGCCGCAGATTTAGAGCCAGTGCTACAGTACATGCGAAGACACACCGAGTTGCGAGTCACTCAAAACCCTCTGGAAAGCACCTAACACGTTTTCATCAAAATCCTCCCCATCCCAAAGACTTGTGACGGTAAGGATGCTGTTATGTTTCGCGTCGTGTTTGTAGCTAAGATCTGCGGGACGGGTGGGTCTTGAGGGGATATAACTGGATGAAGGAAGAAAAAACTAACAAACTTACTCATGTATCCACATAACAGTCCCAAGATCTCCATCATAACAAACCATCCCACTCGTCCTCATCACATCCGCAAACGTACCAGCGCCTCCTCCAACCCCCGCAGAATTAGAATTAGAAGCAGCAGCAGCCCGTACTTTCTAAAGGTCGTGGTCTGTCAACCACCGCAACCGCAGCCGTACCCACATTTGTCGTCCTCAAGTCCGTAGCAGCAACATTCTCATAGTCCAGTATCGGCACTGTACAAGCAACCCCAGCGATCCCATACACGACGTGGAACGACCCATCGACGAGACACAGGACTAGGGCGTCTCGAGCGCTGATATACTGCATACCGGTTGATTGGTGGAGAGAGGAGGAGTCGATGGAGAGTTGTTTGGGGGTTTCAAGCGTTAGGGTTTGGACGCCTGACCATGGAGGGTGATATAACGTGGTGGTGAAAGTGGGATGGGAGACGGAGAACGGAGAGGGGTCGGACGGAGACCAGAGATGAACCGTCCCAGGTCGAGTATATGCTAAGATTGACTTTGGAACGAAATGGGGAAAAGAGGAGGGGAGGGTCGGATAAAGAAAGGGAAAAAAAGTACAGGTTTGTTGGTCAATGAAGATCACATAGACAACATACTAAACGCCCAGGTAAATCAACCCACTTCAACGCCATAAGTGCTCCCTTTTGGGTATCTAGCACGGGTTGTTCGAATGCAGTGGACATAGTAAACGGAGTTTGCTTCGCCGTTTGCCGAAGAGTCTGTGTGACTCTGACAAACCCAATGGTGCCATCTGGAGTTGAATAGGCTACGAGAGCGATACCTGGAAGATGATTCATGAGTCAATAATCTGATCCTATATAACAAACTTACATGTCAAAGGCTGAACAAGTATCCGTTTCAAGAAAGCGACCTGTAAAATCCACCGATCTGTCACGGTGAGCTTGTACTCGAGGCTTATCTTGTCTTTGCTTCCGTCGGCATGTCTAAACATTGGAATGAACATTCAAAGAGTGTACCAGCCCTGTTTCCGCATACCAAGAAGGAATTATCCAATCCAGGTGCAGGTGAAAGTGCGAAATTCGGCTGAGAGGACCAATCGATGCCTTTGATATCACATTATCATTTTATAGTGAGTGATGGACAAAAAAATCACTGACAGAGGACTTGGGCAGCAACGGTGTTAGCGGTAGCAGAAAGAGAGGTGTCATTCATAAAATGATCCTATAACATGGTCGTTACGCAGGTGATCTTCCAGAGAGACAGAGATAGAAAAAATTGTTCAGCTTGTCAGTCGTCACTCCGCAAATAAAAAATGACATCCATTTGATATATACCTTTTTCCATTCACCTTTCAAAGCATTTTTACCGGCTATCCATAGGGTCAAGTCCATATTGCTACTGAGTATAGCGAGGATGCATCTAGAGAGAAGACGACGACGCGAAAGCTCAAAACATAACAAAAGACACAGGAACGGAAGACAACTCACCCCGCATCCAGTGTTAATTGGCTCGGTGAAAGCGTTATAGCCCAGACACTAATATCCATAGAACCCAAGGACGTTGCACTCCAATCTATCCTCGACCGCAATGACGAATTGAGCCAGCTCAAACGTTATGCAGGAAAACCCCACACATGTATCTTACCTTGCGAATAATCAGTCCACCTGCACGCGTCAGTTTTATCAATCGCTATCATAGTTCTAAACCATCCCAGCAAAGGGTTATCATCCGTGTCCTCATCAACAGACGATTTCAGAACGGATTCGAGGTCGAAGTTGATACCGTGTTCGGGAGTCTATCAAACGAAGAACCAGGAAGACGATTAATTTAACACTCAAACAAGAAGAACCCTTGTCAATCTTGCTCGGATTCCGTACCATGATATAAACAGCAGATTTCGAGGTGAAAAACACTTGACCATCTTCGGACCATTGGAGACAGTTCACAGAGGGGGATGTAATGACATTAGGCGCATTCAAAGACGTATAAATGGTTGAAGACCCCATCGACTTGCTGCTCCAGTGGTCCACTAAACCCATAGCCCGCAATACGTTGTCTAATACAAATCCCGCTCCACTTCGCGTTCGTGAGTGTTTACGTTTGGTGTGTTTGAATCACAAATAGTCCGCCCGAAGGATAGGGAAAGGGTTCGCGAGTCACGACGACAGAGGTACATTGTGCTGATGAGCGTTTAGAAAAAGAAGCAAATACGATCACGTGGGATGTCAAAGCTGGTTTTACCAGACTCCCATGAAATTGCTGAATTGTGAAGATTGCTGTGCATAGTGGAGTGGAGAGTCCTCACATAACATGTAACGTCTCAAGATGCTGCTGCTGCCTTATGAATGGGCATGGTTCAGTCATGGGGGCAGGACATCAGGTGATAACTAAAACCAATATATCATCAACATTATCTATTGTTTAGCTTGGAGATCCGTTGGAGAATGATGGTTGCGGTTGTGGCGAAGAATTTCATTCGCATATGATATGCAGCGCGTCCGCGTTCGATGATGTTGATTCTTCAACTCCCTTACAAGTACTTCCGAGTCCGACGATGCTTCCGGCACATTCTGGATTCATGATAACTTTGAGATGTATATTGTTTACGTCAACAACTTCACGTTTGGTTCTGGGGTTCAGGTTATTGCTTTGAGTCAGGACGGGAGGCAGGTAGGTTCTATAGGTGTGGGTTTTGTGGGTATCAGGATTCATCGTATGCGAACGAGGAATGCAGGTTTATTTTTTATTTGAAGGGGTACATCGAAGTAAGCCACTGAATGGTGCTATTAAGACCCCCCTTGGAGAAAGCTAAGGAATAATATAGGTTTAGCCTAGGTACCGGAGCCCCATCTACAGCCGGAAGGTATTTTTTCGGAAGGCTATGGTCAAATTTCGCAAATTAGGTTGACTATTTTTAAAAACATCTTTTGGATAACTACATAAGTCAATAAACCCTGCGTCCCAAGTCATTCTCCAATCTACAAGCCCCGACGTTGCTGCAAAGACGGCATTATGTTCTCTGTGGGACGGCGAAACTAACAGCATCGATAATGTCTTGAACGTCGATTGGTCCCGGCGCGTTCTAATCTTGAGCGAGCGAGCTGGGCGATAGAACCCACCAGCGCTAGTGAAACGGCGGAGTATTCGATTCCCAGTGCCGCACGTAGCAATTGGGAGAATTGGGTGGATGTGAGTCGTTTCCTGTGACGTGTGGAAAGACGTTCGTCATAGGGGATTTGTTCCAACTGCAAGGAGGAATTACTGAGGGAATTGTTCAAAATGTCTCGGTGGTGGGTGACTGAACCATTCTACACTATGGGAGCATATGACATTGCATCAATTACCCTTTTGCGCGGGTGTAATCATACTCAGCTGTTGAACCAGCGGGAATGCATTCAAGTAATCGTCTGCGTTAATTCGTTAGCCAAAAGTGAGTGAGCGAATGATACCGCCGATGAAAGAAATAGTAAAAAGGGGGGAAGAGAAAAGGGCGGGAAAGGGACCAGGAGGGAAGGGGGAAACAATACCCCTGAGTGGTCTGAACTTCGTCTGCGACGTCCACTGACCCAGGAGATCAATGTACGACAAGAAAGGGGAGCTATTGTCTCACATTGCATCGAGAGTATAAGAACCCGCCTGCTCCTCTGATAGTTCTCCAATCTTCACCGCAATCATCCAAACTTACTTTTTTATTATCCAATTCTCCACCTATGTCCTCTACATCCGTTGAGCACGAGGACCACAACTCCGCGTCTTTCAAGGCGGAGTACCGTGCTTATATGAGACAGGCATGGTCCGACGACCTTACTGAAAGACGCCAGGCAAAGTTTCTGGACTATTTCTTCGCCGAATGTAATAGCAAAGGGTAAGTCTTTGTTATCCTATAAACGCCGGTCTCTAACTGTGTTTTCATCAATTAGTTTGCGTGGATATGAAAAAATGCGGCTTCATTCCATATTCATGCTGCTCATAAAAGAACACATGCAAAAAACGCAACCTGAGTTCGAAAAACTAGTCAGAGCGAAACGTATAAATGAAGGTTTTGCAGCCGATGAGAAGGTCTGGGTACAGTTCAAGACAGAGGTTAGTCCCTTTTGTTGTATCGATCCGCATACCGTCTAATATTGGCTTTTAGTCATTTCCCAAAGCGCAGCCGCAACCCACCATTCCCTTTGAGTATATCATGAGACCGCCTCCGCGTGTCAACTGGGTCCCCGCACGTCTACGCTCGATTACGGCCCACACCGCCGAAATCATCACTTATAAGACTCCTGCGTCACCCTCCAAGGCGAAGCTACAGGCTCGTCCACAGATTCTTCTGAATTCACCCAAGGCGAATACACAGCCAATTCGAGGGAAAAAACAAAACGAATCGTTGTTGAAAGACGTGTTGGTATCCAATGCCATTAGGATTAAGAGGAGATTGAGCGTTGCGAATATGTTGCCAAAGGAAACGGCGAATGTCATTATTTATACCACGTCGTCAGCGTAGAAGTTGCTTATCATACCTTTCTGCCTCAGCTCGAGATTCATGAATTGCATCTTGAACAATGAACATGCGTGTCATTTGTTAATAGCATCATTTCGTTCGCAATGTTACCGCCATGACAGTAGGCTGTGAGTTTTGAGTTTTGAGCATGAAATAGGGATGATACGGTCGTAGCGAGGAGATCACTAGGCCAAGCTTTAACGATACACCATCAGTGCCGCCCAAGTCGACTGTAAAATTTATTTATCAAGATGCACCTACCCGACGTGTCTGTACCTTTTTTGAAAGTCTTGTTAACTCGGTCTCGTTCATCCCCAGAGATCTCATGAACCCTCTTCAACAACGCACAATCTTACGATCTGACCATCTCCGCGTGAGCCTTATCCGTTGCAAGCACAACTGTTGACACGGCATGATACCAGACCTTACCAGACTTTAACGTCTCTACCAACTCCATCCGCGCGGGACATACCGCGTCGGCAACTCGAACTCAGTCGGTCGTTTCACGACCTGCAATAAACCAGTATTCGGATTCAATTCGTCTTCGTGATGAGGAGCCATTTCTATGTTTATGTATTCATCGGGAGGGAGCGATACCGAAGAACCTTCAAGGTCACATTGGTGGTGGTTGGTGCGAGGCGGCCTAGTGCATGAGGGGTCGAGGGGTTGAGGATGGATGTTAAGAAGAACGAGTCGTCCGCTCTTCCAGGTGTCGCGTTTCAACCGAAGACGGGGTACGGGAATACTAACTAGTTGGTACAAAGAGAAGTCGTGCGAGTCATGGAGGTCACTTGATCGATACAAGTTGCTGCTATAAGAAACCTTGGGGAGACCGTGTTTTGTGGCTGATTCTTTGCTAGCGAGATACCACAAACGGTGCTTGCAAGCGAGTGTTCCTTTTTACTGCCATTAATTATGTAGTTCTGTCTACATATCTAGAAGGAACTTTACTATCGACACCATCATCACCATCGACACTATCTTCTTCAACTTCTTCTTCCTACACCGGCATGTGCCCCCAAATTCCAATCATCAGTTCAACCGCTTCTTCTTTACTGGTCCCCGAGCAGTACTTTGTCGTTCGAAAACTTCCCTCTCCCTCTCCCTCTCCTCATCCTTATCCTTATCCAAATGATCATACTCATCCTCGTCTGAGCTCCCGTAGATGTATCGTTTACGCTTTAGCTTCAGCGGCTGCGGGACACTCGAGTTTAGAGGTGGGATATATGTTGATAAGGAAGTGGAGGATTCAGGTGCGTCGGTGGCGGTCGGGTCTTTGGATTTGGATTTGGGGGCGCGGCTAGCTCCGGACTTGGACTTGGTTTTGGTTTTGGTGTTGAATTTGGTGTTGGATTAGGGCTTGGTTGATTTTGGTTTCGCCGTATTTAGGGATTTGTTATCATCCTGCGTTGTCTTCTTCGTGTTCGTGTGCTGTGTTGAATGTGTGGATTGATTCCCTCCTTCATCGTTATCCTCCCCCTCCAACAAACTCTCGAACAACGCCTCCATGGTGAGAAGTTCCGATGGCTTGGCCTTAGGTTCACGCCCAGGTTTAGACCTAGGGTCAACAGCGTCATCAACTCTAACACTCCCTTCTTCCTCTTCCTCTTCCTCTTCCTTTGCCTCTTTTTCGATATCCACCAACGCATCCCGACCACGCGAAGCTGGAGATTTAGATCCAACGGTATTCGAGTTCACCTTGGCTTCGAGTACATCGGCGACTTCGTCGATCTCCATCTGATCATCATCATCGGTGTCGGTGTCGGTGTCGATAACATAGATCTGTTGTTGTTGGTCTGAAGTATCGGTTTGTGCATCGGTGCTGGGAGTAGTGCGGGGGATTACGGGGTTAACTGGAGAGGGATTCGGTTCTTCGGTGCAAGGTGAAGGGAAAAGTACTCGACGAGAAAGAGGAGATGGCGGAAGGGGTTGATGAGGAGAAGCAGGAGGAAGATGAGCAGGAGTCGGAGGAAGATGAGTAGAAGCAGGAGTCGAGGTCGGAATCGCAGCGAGATTGAAATAATGTGAAAATGAGGCAGAGGGGGAAACGAGAGATGGAGGTGGAGAATGTAGAGAATGTAGAGAATGTAGAGAATGTAGAGGAAGAGGGTGGTGGGGGAGGACTTGGGTATGGGTATTCGAAGGGGAATGGGGAATGCCTGAACCAGAAGGAAAGCCAGATCTGGAAGGTAAAGAACCACTGGCTTCGTAAAATCCGTTGTATTGACGAACATGAGAATCTAAATCGTATGCGGACGCAGGGAGTTCCCAGTCACCGTCGTCGTTCTCGAATGTAGAAGAAGTTCCTGCGATGTTCAAGGTTGAAATAGCTCGTGCTTTTCCTTTCCCTTGTGCATGTGCTTTCCCTTTGTCATCTCTCCTCCCTCTCTTCATATTTTCTTCCTCGCTGTATTCCTCGTCGTCTGAGATAATAATGATTGGTGAAGTCGCTCGTGATCTGCCTTTGGCTTTCCCTTTGTCTTTAACCCTTTTTTCGATTTCAACCCTTCTTCCGATTTTGGTTTCGATTTCGGTTTCGAGTTCCTTCTCGCATTGACTCCCCTTGCCATCACCGGTCTTTACACGTTTCTTAGCTTTCGGGCTCTCCCCTCTATCGTCCCCGAATGAATTACATTGAGCCAAGTTCCGTCCCAGCCCCAATCCCAATCCCGATCCTGGAGGATCTTCGAACAGACGCAAACGCTGCTCCTCATCGACATATTCATCTTGAAATAAAACACTAAGCTTCCGCTTTCTCGAGTTCGAGTATGACTTCGTGCCCTGGATCTTGACTACGTTGGGTGCAATCTCAGTCGCAGGTGTTGTAGGCGGGGAAGAAGGTGTGGGTTTATCGGACCTACTACCCAGCCGGGTTCCTTTAGTCTTTACTTTCCCTTTTTCCTTCCCCTTCCCCTCCTCCTTCCCGTTCCCGTTCCCGTTCCCTCTCCCCTTCCCCTTTCCTTTTTTTTCGCCCTCGCCCTCCACTTCCCCCGGTCTCCTAACCCGAAGTCCACGCCCACGCCCCGCAGCAAGCGGACGACTCAAACCCAAACCCAAACCCAAAGCTAGATTCGGACACGGACGCTGAGGTGACACGGGGAGGGGACGATTTGTCGCGATGGCGTGCGAGATGGAGGTTATTCTGTTGGGTTTGGTATTAGTGTTGGTACTAGTATGAGTTTATTGGGATTAAAAATAGAAATAGAAATAGGAATAGGAATAGGAATAGGAATAGGATTAGGAATAGGATTAGGATTAGGAATAGGAATAGGAATAGGAATAGGATTTGTAAATGTTTGAATAGTGAGGAGGGGGTTGAAACGTTGAAGAGGTGGATTTATCGACAAATGAACGTGGAACGATGAACGATGAACGATGAGGCCTTGAGGTCCGACCAAGGAGTGGGAGTAATAAGAATCTATGAGTAAGATAATGTAATTCCATGATAGAAAGAAATTACTCCGAAAGTAAATCTAAAACCAAGTAGGGTGGGGTGGTTGAGGTGGTGGTGGGATTGTGGTTCGAGGGACGAGGGAGAGGAGGAGGGAGAGGAGGAGGGAGAGGAGGGAGAGGAGAAGGGAGAAGAGAGAGAGGAGAAGAGAGAGAGGAGAAGAGAGAGAGGAGAAGAGAGAGAGGAGAAGAGAGAGAGGAGAAGAGAGAGAGGAGAGGAGAGAGAGGAGAGGAGAAGAGAAGCAGCAGGAGCAGGAGGGACAGAAAGGGGAGGCAGAGGGGGATGGGGAGATGAAGAAGGAGAAGAAGGAGTATAGGAAAGATGCGGAGGATAAAAGGGAGGAGGGGTACGGGAAGACGAAATCAATAACGAAGACGAAACCAACAACGAAGACAAAACCAAAGAACACAAAACCAAAGAAACCGCAACCGCAACCAAAAACCAAAGAAACCGCAACCAAAACCAAATCCAAAGAAACCGCAACCGAAGAAGACAAAGTCGAATTCACACACCTATCTCTCAACTTGACATTATCCGGCACGAACGTCGCTGCGTGGCGGTAGTACGCGAGTGCTTGCGGGAGGTCGGTGCTAATATGAATATTTCCAGGACGGAAGGAAGGGAGGGGAAGGACGGAAGGAAGGGAGGGGAAGGAAGGAAGGAAGGAAGGAAGGAAGGAAGGAAGGAAGGAAGGAAGAAGAGGAAAGAGGAAAAGGGTAGATGGAGGTTAGTGATCAATAAGAGCTAGGAGACTCGGAGAAAGAAGAAGATCGAATAATAACGAAAATAACGAAGGGAGGATGAATACAACATACCTCTCTATTCGTCTCCCTTGTAACACCCATGCTTGGGCTGTTTTTGCATCACTTGCACCAGGACCAGCATCTCCAGCATCGCTAGCACCAAGACCAAGACCAGGGCCGGCACCGCCAGAACCAGGACCACCAGCAGGAGGTGGGATAACACTCGGAATGGTTTTACCAGGGTTCGGGGTGGGTTTATCCACGACACGTTTTGCGGTTGTACCTTTTGCGGTAGACGCTTTTGCAGTGGTGCCTTTTGCGGTAGGCCCTTTTGCGGCGGTGCTCTTATTCTTCCCACCACTACCACTAACGCCGTTTACAAGAACATCACCTTCCCCGACATATTGCTCCACACGGACCCAGTTACACTCGGGAGTGGCGATGATGAAAATATCGTTTCCGTGTTGAGCTTGAGGTTTGATGGTACCGAATTCTGAGCAAGTCGAAATCCCCGGAAGGGAAGTTAGGGAAGTATTTTCGCTGATTTCGTCGATGAACGTAGATGCGGGAATTGAGGGAGCGGAGGGAGCTGTGATCTTAGAGGATCTGATAGGCTTGATAGAGGAGATAGATAAGATAGGGGAATTGGGGGTGATGGAGGTGATAGAGGATTTGATAGAGGACCTGATAGAGGATCTAGAGGAGATAGAGGAGATAGAGGATCCAGGGGAATCGATGAAGAATTCGAAAGAGTGATGCAGAGAGAGGGTAGAAGGGAGGGTAGGAGATCGAGAGGGGGTATCGTTGATTAACTCGTCTATTTCCTCTTCCTCTTCCTCCTCATTGACCTCTTCCTCAACCTCCTCCTCTTCTTCTTCTGCTTCTTTTTTTTCTTCCTTTGCTTCCTTCTCTTCTCCTGCTTCTTCCTCGTATCCAGCGACGGAGATAGAGATAGAGACCGACCTAGCGGAGCTGGGGTTCGGGTTCGAAGGGGGATCTGAACGCGGAGTAGAGTTTGGGTTTAGAGCAGGAGTAGGAGATGGGTTGATAGGGTACACGGAGTCCTTGGAGTCCTTAGAGTACACGGAGCGAACAGAGTCCACGGAGGTGTTCATCGAACCTTTTATCTGAGGGTGTTCATCGTAGTGTTCAGCGTGGTGTTCCTGCTTTATCTCCATTGGTCTCGTTTGCTTCATTGGTCTCGCTCCCACACCTCCCGCAACCCTACAACTCCCTCTCCAGATTCTATGGAGGAAGTAGAAGTAATAGAAGTAGTAGAAGGCGAAGAAGTCGAAGTCAAAGTAGAAGAAGTAGAAGAGGAGGTGGCGGTGTAGGAAGAGGGGGAAAAGGAAGTTGTCATTTGTCGCCACCACACACTGGGTGGACTCAGGGAGATACCAACACCACTACTACGTTAGACACAAGGAAGACGCGATACGACGCGACTGACGGTGTACAAAGAAGTTGTTGGGGATCAGGGAAGTTCGACGCGTCGTGTGTGCGTGCGTTTATTGTTGTGTGTATGTGTGTTGTGTGAATCAGACACGGTAGAAAAGGGCAAGCAAACGCGGAAAACGCGGAAAAGAAAATGGCAAGCGAAAGAAATGGATTAATGAGAATCAAGAATAAGGATAGGAACGAGAAATTACGAGGTGCTTGCAACTTGCAGCAGAGTGGCAGAGTGGGTTTTGCGGAAAAAAAATTTTTAAATTTAATTCATCTCGTAACTCAAATATTCATTTCTGAATGTCCGCGTTGGACCGTTCGCGGAACGATCACGTGGAGTCTACGCCACGCGTACGTCTCTGTGTTGTTGTATCATCAACTTCTCATCATTGACTTATTCGGTTCCATTTCCGAGCCTTTGCCTTTTTTTTTTGGTATCGACCGCCCATTTTTTTTGTGGTATCGACCGCCCCTCAACTATCTTTCTCTTCGACTTCAGATGACTTCCTCTTCACTTCCGTTTATTCTCTCGACTATCAACCTTCCAAAATGACTTCATTATTATTCTTTCTAGCCAGTTCTGTGAGGTCCTAAGGAGAGCTAAGCAGTCCTTATGACTCTGTGGAATTTCACAATATGCCTTATTCGTGTATTTACTATTAAAGCCCTATCTATCTTTGTATCTCTGGTGGATTTCTATGGTACCAACAGTAGATAGCCCAAAGTTGTATAAATTATCATAGGAACTTGAGAATAAAGTAAAGACCAGAATTCTCTCACCTATTTAGTTGCTCGACCAGGTTCAGCCCAAACTCCAAACTGAATAGACAAATACTTCGAAATGAAGAGTCTACAAAGCTTGCCCTTGATACAGGTTATCTTCAAGACTGGGATTCTTGAATATAAGTGTTTCTACAGCTGTTAACAATATCTCGGAGCTCAAGGTTAACCTACCTCTCTTTAGAGAACCAGTAATATTTATATTCTAGTTGCTGACAATTATCACACCAAATGCCTGCCTAAAATCTCATCCATCTTTTTCAGTATACTCAATACACAATGCCCGGTGTTACTCTCAAACAACAACAACTCCAGTCTGTTTCTTATCTATGGAAGCATTCCTCTGTGATTGCCACCACTTTTCAAAAAAAATCTTGCTTTGAGATTTGCTGTAAGTGAAGAAAGGGTTGTTGACTTGCAAACAGCGCAAGTTAACACTCAGCAACTCTCGAACCCTCTTTTGTGAAGTGATTTTAGAAATTACTTTCCCTCCTTCACCACCAACTAATCCTCATATTGCTACGGCTCGAGCACCATTATGAATGGAACTCCATATCTTAAGCAGCCATCCAGATGAAAATGTTAGTGCCTTTGTTTCTATTGCACAAGACTTGCTAAAGGCTATGCACATTGCTCAGGAAGAGTTAAGTGGTTGCCTTCCATTTTACTGCTCAAACTTGGTACTTAGCCAAGAAGCAGGACAACAAAAACAAACCCTCTCAAATGGAACCATGTAGAACGAGAACTTTATACACTCAATTCGATCATTGAACAGATGAACTCTGAAACAGTTTATCCGTGATGCAATTTCAATTTCTGAGGTAATGTTTCTGAAATTCATTCCTCGCTTTCAAAAGCTTGAAAATGCAATTATCTCCTATAGATATGACCTTTGGAGATCATAAATTCAACTTCTTTCATTGGAGTCTTCCTCCAGAGCTCTGTTTCCACATTAATAATGCAAGCCCCCCTGAAATATGGCAGAAGTCTATGACTCTGCTCAAGTATATAAATACTACAAGTGTTCCTCAGAAGCAGACTTGGATGTGAACACTAGCCATACCATGGATCCTCGCCAGAATAGGAATATCCCATCCTCTACCAACATCTCTACATCCTTGATGTTTCCTTCCACTGCTTCTCCTGCTGCCACCACATCAACTCACTCACCAATGGATCTTGATGCCTTTGCTATAGCCCAGCACCCAATGATTGATTGAAGCTCCAATATTACAACTGTAACAAGATGGGACACTATGCTATGGACTGTCTGTCATGCCCTGTCCTAAAAGCTGTCAAGTCCATGCCTCGGGCCTCCACTTCGCCGCTCGGTATCCCGAAGATCCACTGTTTATTGTAATCTCTCCTTATTGTTCTTTCTCGCTACACATACCCATTCATCCTAGTTCCTCCTTATTGTCTTTTACTTTACCCTGCAGGACTACACGTATAACTCCTAGTAGTTAGTCTGGCGCGCCGCACCGCTGCGCCGCTCCGTAGATATAAATACTGCTTGTACGCTACTGTAGTTCCTCAGTTTAATTATCGACTTAGATCAACTTAGATCTCCCTTCTCTACTTAGCTCCTCTCTAAGTCTTCAGGCTCAACGCCTTGAAGTACTCTCTCTATAGCCTTTGGACTTATAAGTTCTTTGGCTCGCTCCTCGTCACCGGCGATACCGCCGCTCCGACTTGGCTGCTACTTAGCTCCTCCCTCCTATACTCTTGACCTCCGGGGACTAACGGCGTAACGGCGGTGTTGTTAATAACTTCACTACTGTCCCACTCATCTTCCGCTCTTAGACACTCTGTGACCTCTGGCACGGTTACACGGTGTGCATGATCTTAACAAAAGCTCCCCTTGTTACCCTCCTAGACATCCCAGAACCGCGTATCAGCTCCCTTACACCTCCCAAATAACCTCCCATGAAATCCCCATGAACCACGGAACCATAGCTAACCTCCCCACCAATGCTAACCTCTATCTGAAGCGACAGCTCCGCGACTCGCGTATGCCGCCGGACAATCCCCTATCAATTTAGCCTCATGGGTTCCGCACTTCACGCCAGCCCCATTAGATGCTCGTTTATTACAATGTCCCGTTACTGTAAGACCTGGGTCAAAGTAGGTCTTAAGGTATGGTTTGGTATGAGGAGGTTTATGTTGTAGCGTGCTAGGAGCAGGCTGGAGCTCGAAGGGAGCTACGAGAACCGCGACCGAGGACGGGAATGACCTAGTAGTGGCTGGAACGACGAGAGGATGACCCTGGAGGAGGTTCCTAGGAGGTCCAGGAGGTCCCTAAGGCGTAGGGAGGTTAAGGAAAAGTGCGGGACCGTACGATATTGCGTAGTAGGAGTTGTACTCGCTAGAACGTCAATATAGGATCGAGTAGGTCGTATATGTAGATGGGTCTCAAGGGTGTAAGCTCCTGAGAAGGTATGTACCAGGGAGGGTAGGTCCCTGGGGGCTGGGCTCGAGGATGGACGTCTTCGAGTGTGGGAGGTGGTAACGGAGAAGCGGTACGTAGTTCAACGTGAGGGGTAGCTTCAACGTTACCTAGATCGAGGTCCCGACGCTTACGAAGTAGCTAGGGAGCTCTGGGAGGTTTGGGGAAGGGTAGCTCACCAAAGCGTTTAGGCGTTGGGGAGCTTCAGTAACGTTCGAGGGAGCTCGGAGACTCACTCGGAAGGCTTAGACTTGAAGTAAAAGCGTATATTCGATCATGTAGACGATCAGAGAGACAATAGACAGGAGTAGAGAGAAACAGAGGTAGAGAAACAGAGAGTAAAGAGAATTCCGTACGGTTAGCAGGTACAAAGGGACAGGGACTGGACCTATGTAAAGGGTGTGTGTTCAAAATATACCAAGCTGCGCTTCTGGACGCTACTGGACTGATTAAATACGTATGGGGAAGTTAACAAGGAGACATGGTATGAAGCGAGCACTTAATGGGGTTCCTAAGTACATGAGGATCAAGTGATGGACGCATGTACGGGGTTCCAGGACCCTGTCGTGGAATGATTCGGTTGAATGGAGGGGAGCTAAGGGTCGTGGAGGTGGTTCTAGCGGTAAGGAGGTCTGTGGGACGTTTGAAGTGTTCTCAGGGATTCATGGAAGGGGTCTGAGGAGGTCGGGAGCTATGTTAGAGAGCCTATGGGTTAAGGAATTTGGGGTGAGGCATGACAGTTACCTATTCAGCCCACCTATATAAGTATCCTCTGTAACATAAGCGTCCCTAGCTTGGTATATTTTGAACACACACCCTTTACATAGGTCCAGTCCCTGTCCCTTTGTACCTGCTAACCATACGGAATTCTCTTTACTCTCTGTTTCTCTATCTCAGTTTTGCTTCACTCTCGTCTACTGTCTCTCCGATTGTCTGTACAATCAAATACACGCTTTTACTACACGTTTAAGCCATCTGAGTGATTCTCTGAGCTCCCTCAAGCAATACTAAAGCTCCCCAACGCCTAGCGCCTTGGTGAGCTAACCTCCCCAAAACCTCCCTGAGCTCACCAATTGCCCCACAAGCTCTGGGACCTCAATCTAAGTAATGTCGAAGCTACCCCCTACGTCGAACTACATGCCGCTTCTCCGTTACCACCTCCAACACTCGAGGACGTCCACCCCCAAACCCCAGTTCCCGGGACCTCCCCTCCCGGGCGTATACCTTCTCAGGAGCTTATACGCTTGAGACCTATTCCCTCCACGACCTATTAGACCTTACGTTGACGTTCTAGCGAGTACAACTCCTCCTACGCAACATTACTAGGTTCCGTACCTCTACCGCCTCTATTTACACCTTAGGGACCTCCCTGGACCTTACAGGAACCCCCCCAAGGGTCACACCTCTCAACCCCAGCCATTACTAGGTCATTCCCGTCCTCGGTTGCGGTTTCCGTAGCTCCCTTCGAGCTCCAGCCTGCTCCTAGCACGCTACAACATAAACTCTTCGTACCAACACCTACCCTAAGTCCTATTTTGACCCAGGTCTTACATTATACCAAGCTCTCCCATCACCGAACGAACTCGTCGCGACAAAATGTCTGCGACGTCAACAGAACGACCTTCCAGTTCCAAACTCGAATCAAGGAAGCAAAAGAGCGCCTTATCTTGTGGAAACACGACACAAGCTCAAAAGTCAAGCCAGGCTGCTAGCTCCGCCATTGTCATGGTGGCAGCTGGTCAACGCCTGATGTCCATCCCAGAACAGTTGTTCGGGGACGAAACCGCTAGCAACGTAAGGACCCCTGAGGGACATCAAACTGCGGTTCAGGAGCCCCCTCCAGTGGAACCTGGGATGGGACCACTACAAGGGAGGTATACCTCCATGGGTTATGCCCAACCTGCCAGTAGTCCCATGGGAGGTTTTGCCTATTCCCCTACCTGGGGAACGAGAGGACCTCCTCCTGGACCGGTACCGCAGCTAGACATGGAGTCAGCTTCAAACGTGGGTGGAAGAGTCAGCGGCCAAGTAGCCGCTATTGGAAGGATACAAGGGGAGAATACGAATCCTCTTACGGTGTAAGACCTGGGTCAGAATAGGTCTTAGGGTAGGTTTTTGGTATGATGAGTTTATGTTGTAGCGTGCTAGGAGCAGGCTGGAGCTCGAAGGGAGCTACAGAAACCGCGACTGAGGACGGGAATGACCTAGTGGTGGCTAGAGTTAGGAGATGTGACCCTTGAAGAGGTTTCTGTAAGGTCCAAGGAGGTCCCTAAGGCGTAGGTAGCGGAGGTGGAGGTACGGAACCTAGTAGCGTTGCGTAGGAGGAGTTGTACTCACTAGAACGTCAACGTAGGATTGAATAGGT